>JAOTOM010002956.1:0-126043 GCA_034440615.1 Ashinkailepas kermadecensis
GAGGCCGCTGCTGGTGGGACAGACCCAGCCCGGAGTGGGCGGGGGCGTCGGCTGCGGCTTCGGCTTGGGGGTGCTCGGATGGCATCCGGGCACATTTTGGGGAAGATCGCAAACCTCGTCGGCCGGATTGAAGACAAGCCCTGCCGGGCATTGTGCCGGATAGGCCTTGCCGTCTTTACACTGGTAGTACTGGCTGCAGTCCGCGGGGTTCGGCACCCTGTCAAACGACGAGAAACATTCTGGCATTTGCTTCCTGGGTCGTCCTCAGACCGACATGACTATTTGCGCCAGCTGCAGGACCGATAAAGCAGAACGCTTCGGTAAATTTTGAACCGCCAGAGAATAATGTACTAGATGATATCAACATATTGACCACTTCATTGCTAGGCAGCGGAAAAATTGAATTACGTTTATATTCTGGTGTGGAAATATTCCATGAAGTATCATCACCACAAATGAATGGTATGCAACTGCTGCCTCGTGTTTGTTCGGAATTTGCTGCCATGCTCCTAGCATGATGCAAATGTATGGTTTCGGAGGAAACAAAACAGCATAGTCATGGATTTAAAATAACAGCTTCCTTCTTATCCATATTTGTTCTGGCCATGATTACGAGCAAGCGCGAGAGGTCTGAGCCAATTTATCCTACGTATGTGCAACAGACATTCACCTGAGCGACGCCGACCTGCCCGGCCAGGCGCAGCCGCAACGCTTATGACATTTCAATGAATCGTTTGTATTCGTATAGCGGTCCATGCCGAATTCTTTCACTCAGAGTTACTTTCCTTCACTCGTTCAGTTCTGTTTTTCAACAGCTTTCATTGCAATGTTTTCTTTGGAGTACTCGCACGCTTTGTTCGAAGAAAATGATTTATGACGGAAATTAGCGGTGCCGGTGGGCCCGACACCTCCTCGGCCAGTCTTAGCGTTGGCGGCCGGTCCTAAACCGCTTCGGCGAGCCATCGATCGCGTGGCTAAATCATGCCACGTGACTTGCGTCCCCGGAGACCGGATGACTGCATGACCAGTGACGATCCGATTGAGGGTGCACTAGATAGTGGTGTGCGGTATAAACTGAGCGAGAGGGCTGTGAGACAAAAATGATCAAGACACACCGTGACAGGATCTACACTTCAGACTACACTAAGTTGACAATTCGGCATAGTGGATTTAAGTTTGCGATACGTGGGTGAGGTTGAGCATAGTTCGGACTGCATGACCAATCGGGCAGAGGGAATATATCCGACGTTTCTGCATGTGGCGCTGTAAGAGCTGTGCCATGTAAGTACCATGTGACGCGTCAAAATACGTGGCGCTGTAAGATAGCCTGTATCAGCGCGCTAACTGGGCGTTCACTTGACACAATGTTGTCCCCGTGTTGGACACATCACACACCGTCGGCGAGGAGAGGTGGCCGTTTTTCACGTGCTTTTTCTTGGGGGGGGGGGGTGATGTCCGGTGTAACTGTTTTTAGTTCATAGTGAAGTAACTCTATGCTTTCTTAGTTCACTTTTTATCACAATTCCTACTTGTGACGATTGCAGAGTGTGTGCTCAACCTTGTGTTTCGATTTGGATGACGTCCCGCGTTGTGGTGCATGAGTTTCAAAATGGCGCCGTGTGATAAGTTTGGCCAGTGAGAGTGGGGTAGATTCGGGCAGTGAGAAGTGAGCCGAGTTCAGTCTAGCTTAGGACACTCACCCATGTGTGTAACACTGAAAACACATGTTGAGTGTTTGCCAGATCCCCGTTCTCTCTTCACTCGCCAAAAATGGTCCTTTTTAGGTGCCGAGTATTGTAGACCTCGGTTTGGAATTACAAACTCTTAATGGAATTCCGAACCGTTATCCTTACTGGGACAATATTTCGTCGTTCACCTGAGCGACATCAATCAAAATTACGTGGAGAAATCAGACTGCATCGTACCTACCCGGCAAAGAACGCATCACAATCGACTACAACCATATTTGTCCGAACCTATCCCATATCCTGCCAGAATCTATCCCAGCTACAGGGTAGATTCAGGCAGTTGAGGTGGAAGCAGCTCAACTTTCGTCAAATCAGGTAAACATTTTCCCACGTGCTGGCTGTGAACATGTAACCAACAGATAAGGCCAGGTTATGCTGCAAACTTTTGGTTCCCAGCACAATTAGTCATCCTGCCAGAGCCGAAGTTCCAAAAAGTGTCCGAACCAAACCACCATCCTCTATGACATATTTGGCAGATGAACCGCATTTCAGCAGGAGCACAGTCAATTTCGGCTGAAATGGATTGTTGTCCAAACTGCTTATGCCAAAATTAGAAGCACCATTTCCGCAATCGGGCTACTTTGCCGAATATAGTGCACGCACCCCGAATTTGAATGCACTGTGCCAGATTGTCCACATAGGTTTCACTTATGTTTGACATTTTTGCACTCCCGGCGGCGAAAATTGGATGCAATATGGAGCATGTCTGGACAGGCTGCCAAAAGACGACAGTCGCGGAAGGTCCACAAGTTTCCTGGTGTGGTTCCGCATCCTGTGCCTGCGGCAGAGGGGCTCCATTTCCTCCCCCATGACCTCACTGGTCCAGAATCCGTGATGGCATCCTATACTGGTACTATAGGCCTTGACCTCTTGCTTATCTAAGGCTCGTCATGTCGGTCGAAATGTTCATGACAACGAAACGATCAAGAAAACCAGGTACCTACAAATCTTATGTTATTGCTCACTCAAACTAAGGCGTGGTGGTAATCACTAAGTTTCATCTAAATAAAGGCGTGGTGGTAATTCAAACTGGGGCGTGGTTGTAATCACCAAGTCTCATCCAGACAAAGGCGTGGTGTTAATCACTATGTCTGATCCAAACTAAGGTGTGGTGCTAACTACCAATTCTCACGAAAACAATTTACATACAAGCAAGACATTATTAATAAGTGAAGAAGTAATACACAAATTCATTTCTCAACAGCAGGATGGGGGGGGGCATTTTTCATCAATTTGTCATCATCAGTCATCAGAGTAATATGGAAACACCCAAGTTCCATGGATACATTTTACGGCGACAAAAAGTGGATGGGAGTAGTTAGCAGGTATGCAAATTGCTATTGGTCTACAATGAAAAAATGTCATACAAGTAAAAAAGCTGGTCACCTTAAAGCGGGCAAGCGTACGTGTCAATTTCATCGAAGTGTTACATATGGTATTCTAAATAGATGTGTATCGATTCTACACTAATGGACCATTTCCACAATTTAATAGTCGAATAGAAGTGCATCTGTGAGCTGCAATACTAGGATTGCTTGACAATATGTAGCAGAGTATATTTCTTATACAATGTTTGTTCATATCATACCAGTACCCGGCATGATATTTGTGCTTTGGCTTTGATTCTGAAAACCTGAAAACACGGCTTCTGTGGGCTTGGCTACGTTTACAGAACGCCGAGATTTTGTATTTTAGTGGAAGTGGGTGCTATGACAGCAACTATCACAAATGCATTTGGTTCATGTTGAACCTGGTACATTTCTACAGGATCAACCAAGTTCATAGTGAAATGGATTTGGTTTTTACTGATACAGAATGCACCGGTTGCATAATTATGGTTGCGTTCATTCTACGTTTTATATTTTTCTTAAAGTTGACATGCTGAAGTCAGAACACAAATGTTTGCAGAACTGCACAGGAGCATGGCCTGAGGAACTTACGTTCCAGTCGGCAACACAATGTTTATGACAGGTAATTATCATTGGTGAAATTTGCGAGGTTCAAAAGGCAACTCGAAAAGCGTAATAAACTGACCCTGGCCGGCAGGTGCGCTCAAGTTTACTCTTTCCTAGTAGATAAAGGAAGACTGGCTCGGCCTTTGACTCGCTTGTGATCATGTTGCCCGCTGGACACGCAGCGAAACGCCGCGAGATCATACTAAGCAAGACATAACACATTTTGAATGATGATTCCATCATGGCAAGGGAAAAGAAGTAATACCTCATTACACCATGATAAACTGAGTTGAATGCTGTACTTACGCTACTTAGTTTGGATAATCTTAACATAAGGACAAACCAGAGGTTCTTTTGTCGGTGTGGTGTACGAATTCCCATGATAAAAGAAATTTAAGCAAATATAGTCACCTCGTCTGTCCGATTTTTTTCCACGCCAGATCTATATGTGCCCCATTCATGAGACCAAAATTATCAAGCGGCTGGAGGAAATAGACGAGTCCAAACTGCATTAGGGCAATATTTTCCGGACGTCCATCAATGATGAACAGTGAAATATAATATGTTTCACCGGCTTGAAACCACTACTAAGTACAGCAAGCACTTATGAAACATTTTAGTACCATTTCTAGATGGGAACATATACAAAGGTAAGTTTTTTTGCAGACATTGTGAGGTGAAGAAAATTCCGTTTAACTGCTTCATGTACAATAATTAATTCAATTCAGTTTTAATACTACCGTACAATATCCCGATGTGATGCTATTGAGCCGACTTCAATATGCTCACATACAATTATCCGATATATCGGACTTCGATTTCCTCCAGTGTAATCTATGAGATGCATTGCATGTGTATGTAATAGAAACGAAGCAGCTCCTAATCAACTCAATGTCTTGAAACACCAAGTGTAGGTACTCACTACAATACGGCACCAAAGTTCAATATAAATATTCGTGATTTCACATTCATGCGCAACAAATATGTCCACAATAGCTGTAGATTAAACGAACAAGTGAAGGAGCGTAAGTGAAGTACAGCGTCCGGAGTAAAGTTGGCAGAGTCCTCCACCGTACATCACGAACAGTGCGGGCAGAGATAACACAAACACATCAGCAAGTCCTCCACCGCACGACACGATCACTGCAAGCAGAGACAACACATACACCATCAGGAAGCAATCCAGCTGGCGGAACAGAATCCTTGCACCAAGCCCCGAATACTAACCTATTTTCTTAGAGGGAAGAAGTGGCTCTGTGAAAGATGCAGGATAAGTGAAGCGAGGGGATGTGTGGAGGAGGGTGTGGTGCAGTGGATTCTTCATAATGCAATGGGCAACTAGGAGCAAATGTGCGTACATGTTCATGCAAGTGTAGTAATATGCAACAACGCATTGCTGAAAGGTTTCGCCGCTAGACTGTACCAATTTATCGGGTATGATTTTGATTATGATCTGACGTATTAATAGGTCAAGTGGAAATGGAATACACGAATCGAAGAAAATAAAATTAACTGGTACGTAGCCTAATTTACAGTATTGCAGAAACATTGCTAAGATGCAGTGAAGTGCTTAATTAAAATGTATGTATCTCATCATGATCTATAATCTACAGCAAATAATGGGTTTACCAGTTAGCAGTCAGAATCCGGGTGCAGTAGAGGGCGTGTGGTTTTAGTTACATGCGCCTGCGTCGGTGCTGAACTTCTGACCAGACGGACAATAGTGAATGCTGGCAACGCCTCCCGAGCACTGGAAGTAGGTGGCGCTGTTGAGTGCGTTGGCGTGCGCGCCGTCACTCGCTGAGCAGGGGAATGTGCATGGCGGCGGCGGCGGTGGGGGCGTCGGGGTGGTGGTGGTGGCGGGTTTGGGCGTCGGGGTGGTGGTGGTGGCGGGTTTGGGCGACGTGATGGGGTCGCAGCGCACATTGCTGGGATAGTCGCACACTTCCGTGTCGGGATTAAAGTAGAGGCCGTCCGGGCAGGCCTCGTGGTGAGCCTTGCCGTCCTTGCACTGATAGAAGCCGTTGCAGTCGTACTTGTCGGGCAGCCTAGAGGTTTGCACACATATAATCAGGGTTTCGGTCGCGACGGACGCACAAACCGAGTGAAGCATCAGCCCCCCCCACTAGGGCACTCACGTAGTCTCCGATCTATACTGGCACCTTACTCTAGTACTCTAGTGTAGTATGAACACCACCCCGCCAGGGCACTCAAGTAGTCTCCGATATATACTGGCACCACCTTACTCTAGCACTCAGGTATACCATCCGAAACGCCCGTTCCATTCCGCTACAGCACTCAAATGGAATCCCATATATGCCGGCACCACCCCGTTATAACACTCAAGCTGATTGTCCGACATTTACTGGTAACCCCGCTATGGTACTCGAATAGGGTATCAGATATACTTCCTCTCCCGCTATTACACTCAAGTGAAGTATCCGATACACTTACTATCCCGCTATTACACTCAAGTGACGTATCCGATATACCGCTCATAAACTTAAGTCACGTGTCTCAGCGTACTTTTCGAAAGTTTTAGAATGGATCTTTGGGCACTAGAAAAGAGATGTTCGTGTAATTTTACCTTGCAATGAGCACAAAGTTTTCGCCATGCAAGAACAAATGCACCGATAAGATAGTGCTCCATGACATCAAGCATCTTTAGTTATAAATTGTTCCTAACGTTATATGCCTGCGCTATGTGAGAAGCCCAATTATTAGTCCTGGCGATATATTGAAATGGTTCAATTGCAGAAGCATGCATTTCGACAGAGTGAAAGTAGATATAAATCAGCGGGCTATCGAGAAGCTGGGCCCCCACTGAAGGCTTGAGGCTTCTTGTGGCTTGTGTGATAGTCAATGAACTTTTCTGACCCGCGGTGACTTGACTCGAAAGTGCTTGATGCTACTGCATTTATATCCCACTAGTCTTTAGCAAATATGTGGACAACCCGGAAAGAAACGCCAGAATTAGTTTGTTAGCTACTTGGACGTTCCTTGGTGCGTGCCATAGCGCTGTTCTTCAGTTAGCAACTACGCCAACACCAAGGGAATGAAGTTCGAACATGTATCGCGATGCAATGCAACTATGCACGTCGTGAGGTCGTCATGCCATTAAGGTCCATTCAACTGTGCTTCAAGTGTTATAAAAATGTAATTGAATGACCTAGAATATGTATCGTGTTACAATGGCGCTGTCGCTTGAACCATAGCTTCATGGCGGTGTTTGTGGGCACCGTGATGACGAACATGTTTGTATCACTCACCGGCTTTCTTTCGACATGTAAAAGGCAGTGTTAATACGCGTTAATATGACGGAATGTATCACTGCTGTTGGTACTCAAAGCTCTTTCATTATTGTGATTTCTCCAATGCAATCACTAGCATTTTAAGCTAATTGTAATGCAAATGTGGAAAGAAAGAACAGTTAAGGTGTGAATGGCCATGCAGAGCAATTATTGTTACACAACCAACCGGAATACATGCAATGACCACAGCTGATACAATAGCTATTGCAAGTCCCCTAAGCTAATACAAAACATGCAGTAACCATGCGACACACGCTAATCATGCTCTAATATGAAGCACATGCTTATCATGCTCTAATATTAAGCATCCAAGAACCATGCAGCGAGACATTCAACTCTACTATAAAATGAACAAGATGGCTGGAGCTGTGAACCACATCCTCAGCTCATATGGCTGTTGACTTTATAAGCTGAATGCATGTCCCATCTGCCATGCTTTACTAACGCGTTGGCTCTCAGCCACTTGTTCATAAGCAGTTGGGCAGCCCTTTTTAGACATGATTTGGCTGATCCGGCATCTTAATACACCAAATCGATGCAATTGAGGAGTGCAATGGCCTGTCACATGCGAAAAAATGGCTGCCTGCAGGAAACAATGACCAACATTTGGATGCCCACTAGTCTAAGTACTGCACATAATAAACTACAAGGCAATCGCAATCTATAGCTAGCACCCTGGCTAAACAGCCGCAATTGCAACATGCGCAACAATTCCAGTGCTTGCGTCACTCATGACGCAGGCGGCAATCCGGTGTGGCAGTCCAAAAACCGATGGTACGGCCAGTGAAGAAAGCCAATGTGATGAATTTGTCCCCTCAGCGAAAAACCTATAGGCGTACATACACACTTACCAAAGGGTGTGTCAAGCCGTGCGCTTTTAAATTGTACTCAGGCAATAATGCACATGCTTAATTAATGCTTAGTTATTGCTTGATTATTTTGCTATATTGCTTATTTATTGCTTAATGTTTACTTAATGCACAATAACTGCGATGCTGCATTATTCTCAAGCATTGCTGCAAGATAAACAAAATATGCACTGATATAATGATAGACGCATACTGAGCACCGAGCACGCCCTCTCAGCACTCAGCCCAGTGACTTTGGATTATACTCAAGCGTGTTTGCAATTACTCGATAGCGACATTGCACCTCTGCAGTTGCTGGGATTCGATCAAAAGTACGTAATATTTGTGTTGGCCTCAGCGAGCGGGCGAGTTTCCACAGGTGAAGCTGGCGACCATAACGTCTGTAAAGGCGCGCATAATCCGGCCGACTGCCAGTGTCTTCTGCTGGCGGATTCCATCTGATTGGATGCCAAACCTGACCGCCGCCGTGACATGCATCCTCTACCCCCGGCGGTTCGCCGTCCTCTCCAGGTCGGTCTCCAGATCTCACCTGCACGCGCACGTGTCATTCGGGCAGACGACGTCCGGGTTGGGCTTGGGTGTGGTGACCGGGTGCGAGGTCGGCGCTGGCGTCGGGCCCCCGCAGCCAGCGTGCTCGGGCCAGTCACACACCAGCAGCACCGGGTTGAACTCCAGGTTGGCAGGGCAGTCCTTGAGGTAGGCGTGGCCGTTGGAACAGTGGTAGAATGAGTGGCAGTCCTTGGGGTTGGGGAACAGGCCGTTGCTGGTGGGACAGACCCAGCCCGGGGTGGACGTCGGCTTTGGTGTCGTCGGCTTTGGTGTCGTCGGCTTTGGTGTCGTCGGCTTTGGTGTCGTCGTGGGCCGCGGGGTGGTTACTGCCGGAGTAGATTTCGCCGTGGTAGTAGCCGGATAGCGACAACCGGCCTGGTCAGGCCATTCGCAACGCTGCTTGATAGGATCAAAGTCCAAGTCGGCCGGGCAATCCTTGAGGTAAGCGTGGCCGTTAGAACAATGGAAGAAGGTGTGACAGTCTTTGGGGTTGGGGTACAGGCCGTCTGTAGGGCAGTCGAAAATTGACGGAGTAGTTGGTTTGCGGGTAGTAGTAGGAGGTGGAGGGGCTTTGGTCGTGGTTGGCTTGGTCGTGGTGGGTTTCGTCGTGGTTGGCTTGGTCGTGGTGGGTTTCGCCGTGGTTGGCTTGGTCGTGGTGGGTTTCGTCGTGGTTGGCTTGGTCGTGGTGGGTTTCGTCGTGGTTGGCTTAGTCGTGGTGGGTTTCGTCGTGGTAGTAGCCGGGTAGCGACAACCGGCCTGGTCAGGCCATTCACAACGCTGCTTGATGGGATCAAAGTCCAAGTCGGCCGGGCAATCCTTGAGGTAAGCGTGGCCGTTAGAACAATGGAAGAAGGTGTGACAATCTTTGGGGTTGGGGTACAGGCCGTCTGTAGGGCAGTCGAAAATTGACGGAGTAGTTGGTTTGCGGGTAGTAGTAGGAGGTGGAGGGGCTTTGGTCGTGGTTGGCTTGGTCGTGGTGGGTTTCGCCGTGGTTGGCTTGGTCGTGGTGGGTTTCGTCGTGGTTGGCTTGGTCGTGGTGGGTTTCGTCGTGGTTAGCTTAGTCGTGGTGGGTTTCGTCGTGGTAGTAGCCGGGTAGCGACAACCGGCCTGGTCAGGCCATTCACAACGCTGCTTGATGGGATCAAAGTCCAAGTCGGCCGGGCAATCCTTGAGGTAAGCGTGGCCGTTAGAACAATGGAAGAAGGTGTGACAATCTTTGGGGTTGGGGTACAGGCCGTCTGTAGGGCAGTCGAAAATGGACGGAGTAGTTGGTTTGCGGGTAGTAGTAGGAGGTGGAGGGGCTTTGGTCGTGGTTGGCTTGGTCGTGGTGGGTTTCGTCGTGGTTGGCTTGGTTGTGGTGGGTTTCGCCGTGGTTGGCTTGGTCGTGGTGGGTTTCGTCGTGGTTGGCTTGGTCGTTGTGGGTTTCGCCGTGGTTGGCTTGGTCGTGGTGGGTTTCGTCGTGGTTGGCTTGGTCGTGGTGGGTTTCGCCGTGGTTGGCTTAGTCGTGCTGGGTTTCGTCGTGGTAGTAGCCGGGTAGCGACAACCGGCCTGGTCAGGCCATTCGCAGCGCTCATTGATGGGGTCAAAGTGCAGGTCGGCCGGACAGTCTTTGAGGTAGGCAATGCCATTTGAGCAGTGGTAGAAGGTATGACAATCCTTGGGGTTGGGATACAGGCCGTCCTTGGGACAGTCAAAGTCGTCATCGCCTCCGTCATCGTCGCCACCTGAAACAGAAGGACAGCGGTGATGGTGGCGGTGTGAGATGCTGCATACACAGGAGCTGGTAGGCAGCGCGAGCCGCGTCTGTCGACAGACCCGACCCGGCCTGGCCCGGCCCGGCCGTCTTACCACACTGGTAGTTGCTGGGCAGGTCGCAGTTCTGGATGTTGGGGTTGAACACCAGGCCGGTGGCGCACGACTCCAGGTAGGCCTTGCCGTCCTGCGAACGAAGGTGTGTAGTCAACCGTACCGTGCACCTGCCGTTGGCTCCAGGTGGCAAATGTAAGAACCGAAGTCCGGTAGGAGAGTCCAGTCTGGACCGGCAGGCTTTTGGACTGGTCTTTGCGATCGATATGTGCCGGTCTTTCAACCACGGACAAGATAACGCTTCTGGCGCAAAGGGGGCAGAGAGGCACTCCAATCCAAGGAGAACCAATCCAAAGGAATCCAACTGTCACATTTTCTGAAGTTTCATTACGTTGTCTACTCAAAAAGTGTTATAAGCTTGCCGTGACGATGCATGTCAATTATCGATACATATTTTGTTCCGTTAAAAAAGCACCACCGGCATGGGCGTAGAACATGGCGTGGGGGGGGGGGAGGGGGAAGCAGAGGCACCTACCCACAACTCCAAATTTGGAGTGACACTGCCCCACCCGCACACACTTTTTGATAACACTGCAGCCAGCTACACGCTTTAGATAGGGATTTTTTATCTCCAAAACGTTGGAAATACCTTAGGAATGAAAACTACCTCAACATGCACCATTTTATGTTTACTGATACGAAGCAAATAGTTTAGATTGCATTGAAAGTACTCAGTCCATGCGGTTCGTCTGAGAGCTTGTTCCTTGGTGCTTCGGTGGTGGGTAGTCAGCGTACCTTGCACAGGTAGAACGTAGTGCAGTCGCCCTGGTTGGGCTTCAAACAGCACTCGCAGTCACACTCCATGTCGGGTTCTGGAGGAACGTCCGGTGTAGGGGGGTCGGTGGGCGTTCCCGGAACGCAACCGGCGTTCTCAGGCCAATCGCAGACCTGTCGAGACACCCATACATTCCATAGCGAACCAATCACAGAGAGACGACTTCCGTGAACCAATCGCAAACCTACCAAGACACCCATACCTTCTGCATGGAACCAAGCATTACATGCATTCTTATATCAACTACAAAACCGGTCGATAACATGCCAATATATTGTTCAAATTCGTGATCGAAATAGCCTCAAGCACAATTAAAAGCTTTCGGTTTCAAGCCATCTTCAGCTTCTGTAACTAGCATTTGCATTCCAGTTACAAGGAAAAAATAGCGCCCACAGAAAACCACAATCACTCATGGAAGAGATCATAGCGCTTCATTTTTTTAACATTTCATCACCAGGCCTGGTGCCAAGGTCAAATACCTGGTGCCAGTAGTGGCACAGGCCACCAGTGAGCACCAGTTTAGTGCGGTTGTAGTGCAGGTAGGAGTAAATAACATAGGTCCTGCTAGGAGCTGGGCGCTACATGACCGATGTAGTCGATGCGCCCTAAAGCCCTAATAACTAACTAACTAACTGCTAGGAGTAAGGAGCTGCTGCAGGACTACAGGGCCCTTCTGGCCACCCTGAAGCAAAGCAATAGCAAAGTCTTCGTGACTGCTATTCTGCCTAGGGCTGGAGTCTCCCCTGAGTGGAGCTCTAGGGCACTGGCAGCCAACGCCAGGGTAGGTAGGCTCTGCAATGAGTTAGGCTTGACCTTTGTTGACAAGTGGTGCAGGTTTTATGGCTCATGGGACCTCCATCAAAGGGATGGCCTGCACTTCTCCGAGAAGGGGGTGCAAGTGTTAAGCAAAGTATATGAGCATGTCATTCAGGGAAACTAGACAACGGGGTGGGGAGGGAAGAGGTGTCATTGCCATCTCAGGGATATGCCAATAGTGACAGCCTAGGCAATAGAACCTCACAGTCAGTAAATAGGAATAGCAGTAATTCAAGGGGGCAGAGTGGTAGCTCATCCAGAGATGAAAGAGCTACTCAACATGAAAAAGCCAAAGATGGTTATGGAACATTTGTTAAGTGTATGATGCTTAATGCTCAGAGTATTCGATCCAAATTTGATGAGTTCAAGTGTTATATTGCTGAGGAGGAACGATATTTTGTTTGCATTACTGAGGCATGGGTCAGTGAGGGGTATTTTTGGGGATAACTTGCAGGACTATGAGATCCAGGGATACAATATGTTTTCATGCAATAGGGGTCCAGCAGTGAAAGGGGGTGGTGTAATGCTCTATGTGAATAGCCTATTCAGTTCTCAAAAAGTGGCAGATGGGGTAAAAAATGTGTCTGTGGAGTCCATTTGGCTTGATGTTGCTGTGGGAAAAGGCAACAGCAATAAACTAGATAGGAGCTTTGTACCGATCAGGAACCTTCCCACATTCTCAGCAACTGGAGCTCGATAAGGTGATTTGCGAGGAAGTCAGTAGAAACTTTCGGAGGAAATGCCTTATTCTTGGTGACTTTAATCTAAAAGGATATGAAAATGTTGGTGTTCGCTCCCCATCATGTAGACTGTTTATGAAATGCCTTGAAAAGGACCTGTTCTTATACCAGTTTGTAACGGAACCAACTAGACAGGGCTCATTTTTGGACCTTGGCTTCTCAGATTTAAGTGCTTTAGTTCAAGACTTGACTGTAGAAGAAACTCTGGGAAGAAGTGACCATAACAAAGTGAGATTCAAGGCACAAGTAGAGGGCACAATCAAGGATAATTTGGCAAAGGTTCCAAATTTTAACAGGGCAGACTTTGACTGCATGAGAGCGGCTTTAAGTGCCATAGAATGGGAAGAAGAATTCTCCAATTTAAATGCCTGTGAAATGTGGGAAAAGTTCAAATCTTACTTTAGGGAAATTCAGATTAGACATGTCCCCAAAAGCAAAGGCGCAAAAGAAGGGTAGGAAAGCCAGCATGGCTTACGCCAGATTTGATAAAAGCAATTAAGGTTAAGAAAGATACATTTAGAGTATTTAAGGAAGCTTCAAATATCGTAAATCTAAGGTTGTATCAAAAAGCTAGAGACGCTGTGAAGCAGAAAACCAGAGCAGCAAAGCGAGCAAAAGAATTGGATTTGGCTAGGAACTGTAATGGGGACAGTGCAAAGTTCTTTAGTTTCTACAAGCTAAGTAAAGTTTCAAGCACAATTGGTCCACTGGAAGTAAATGGGACTATATTGAGTGAGGATGGTGAGATAGTTGAGGAGCTGAGCAAGCAGTTTAAATCAGTGTTTACATTGGAAGATGTGACTAATCTGCCAACCGTACACCACAGTTCAGTGACAGGTGATCAGATAAACGATGTTGATTTCATTGATAGTTATGTTGTTTTCAATTATATCAGGAAAATAAAGCCAAACAAGGCAGCAGGACCTGACGGAATTTATGCTAGGGTATTGCGGGAAGCTGAAAAGGAACTGGCAATTTCACTTAGTATAATATTTTGGAGATCAGTTTCACAACATCAAATTCCAACAGATTGGAAAAGGGCAAATGTAGTTCCTATTTTCAAGAAAGGAGAAAGAGGGAAAGTTGAAAACTATAGGCCAGTAAGCCTCACATCCCTAGTCTGCAAGGTACTCGAATCAATTATCAAGGATAGAATAGTTAGTTTTCTGGAAGGAAACAGATTGATTCAAGATACTCAACATGGGTTTAGAAAAGAGCGATCGTGTCTCACAAATCTCTTGGACTTTTTTAATTTTGCTACAGAACAATTTGATCAGGGAAATCAGGTTGATGTAGCATATCTTGACTTTAGTAAGGCCTTTGACAAGGTACCCCATAAACGGTTAAAGATGCAGCTTCAGGGCCATGGTATTGCAGGTAGCATCTTAAAATGGATAGAGTTGTGGCTTTCAGATAGACAGCAGAGAGTGATGCTAAATGGTACAAAGTGATCATGGCAAAATGTTCGTAGTGGAGTTCCCCAGGGGTCAGTACTGGGGCCACTATTGTTCATTATATGTATAAATAACATTGACAGTGGCCTAAGCAGTAAGGTTTTGAAATTTGCGGATCATTTTAAGGTCTTTAGGGCAATAACAGGACACAATGAGCAGGTATTCCTGCAGAGAGACTTAGACGGGCTTGTGAAGTGGTCCGAAAAAATTGCAAATGAGATTTAAGTTTGATAAGTGCAAAATCATGCATGTCGGTAGGCAGCATATGAAGGCTCCATACTTGATGGGTGGCCAAGTACTATCTGTGACTCACCAGGAGAAGGACTTAAGTGTTATTTTGAACACAAAATTGGGGGTATCAGAACAGACCAAAGAAGCCAGGAAGAAGGCACTAAGAATGCTTGGGGCAATAAATAGGAATGTATCATACAAAAGTGAGGAAGTCATCAGGAAGCTTTACTGTGTATATGTCAGGCCACATTTGGAATACTATGTCCAAGCTTGGTCCCCTCGTTATGAAAAAGATTGTTGGCTTTTAGAGAGAGTACAACAGAGGGCAACAAAAATGGTTAATGTTATAAGCAACCTGGCACATGAGGAAAGACTGAAGACATTGAATATGTTTTCACTTGGATATAGAAGGCTGAGAGGAGATCTCATCGAGGTCTTTAAATTTGTTCATGGTCAGGAACAGAGATATATCAGGGAAATGTTTGAATTTAACAGAAATGATGCAATTAGAGGTCATCAATTCAAAATTAAAGTTAATCACAACAGGACAAGGTTAAGACAGTCTTTCTTCACCAACAGGGTAGTAGAACATTGGAACCAGCTACCAGATACCATTGTCAGTAGCAGCACACTGAACATCTTTAAAAACAGCATACACACTCATTATAAGAAAAGAGGGCTTGCTTTTCGGTATTCCAGGGTGGGCTGATCGACGGATTTGGTGGTCACTGGTTCAGTGTGCAGAATGCAACCAAGAAGGGCCCTTGTGGCTCATAGCTGCACTGATCTTTTATGTCTTTTATGTCTTTATGTCTTTACATTTATACATAGGTTGCCAAGATTCTGCTAAAAAAACAAAAAAAAAAAAATACAGCTCACAAACCTCCACAGTGCGAGCGTTTATATGTCAGCGGTACATTTTTTTTCATTTGTAACTGAATTGCAAATGCTATACTTGAACTGTAGATGACCTGTATCCGAAAGCTTTTCATCGTACTTTAGGCCATTTCGATCACAAATTGGAACAATACATCGACATGTTACCGACCAGTTTGGTAATCAGTATAAAAATGTTTATGCCAGCCATTCTCCAATTTATACAATCATTACATGCATTCGATGTTCTCCAGGCACTCGAACTTACAGATGTGGAAATCTCACCTTAACGAACCTCACTCAGTCGGAGTATTCAGCATTCCACCGATTTTGTTTTTCTTGGAGGAAGTTTATACTGGTTGTCAGAATGAGATTCAAACGAAAGTGTATTCTCTGTTCTGATATTAAAATACATATACACAAATGTACCCAAGATACACGATCAATTCCTGACTGCGTGTCTTTAAAATATATCCAGCCACATAGAGTTATGCAGGCAACATGTCGACTGATTGCTTCATGTGTATGGCATGAATGTACATGTATGTGTGTGTGTATGTATGTAAGTGTGTGTGTGTGTGTGCTTCATACCATTCATACCAATCAACATGCATCATGCTGTCAGAGGCGTCACTAGAACAAGTGTTCTGGGAGATAATGGCCGCCACGTACCATGAGTTTGGCGTTGAAGTGCAGGCTGGCGGGACAGTCCTTGACATACGGGTAGTCATGGTCGCAGTGCAGAAACTTGTGGCAATCGGACGGGTGAGAGAAGAGACCCTGGGAACGGGGACACGATAGCCCGTCGTCCGGTGGTCGCTCTGGAGCCGCTTGCAGGCCTGCAATCAAGTATACATTGTACACAGATGTATGGAGACAGAAGCTACAGCGCTCACAGGGAAACTTCGTCAGTTAGCTATGTTTTTGGGTTCTCTCAACTGCCATGGTTAACAGTCATATATCGCACATTTGCATAATAATTCGGGAAGGGAATATAGTTGAGTCTGCTGGGCTATGCGGTTGGAAAATAACTCTTCTCATGGGGCAGATCAAACAGGAAGGCACGACAGACCTCAAAAAGGTTACAATTTTGTACCAAAAACAAAATGTTCTCAGTGCATTTCTACGAAAGTTGAATATTAAAATCACACGGAAGCATGGCACCAGTCAATGTTATATCTTCACGCTTAGCGTTTATATTGGTATAAGTCGATTAAGCACTTTCGCCATCTACAATTTACTACGCTCAATGGAGGAGGGATAGGCTGGAATTCGACCGCGGGTGAAAGGTGTGATTAAACTGCTTGAGGTTCCCTATTGGCGATGCGAACTACGACCACGATTTGTTTTCCTTTCACGAAGAATTGATACGAACAGTTTGATACTAAATCAAACCAACATAAAGTGCCATTATAGGTAGTGGACAAAGGAGGCCAATAGCTGGGTCCTCCCATGCTCCAGGTACAGGATCGGGTACCGTACTATGACAGGAAACTTGTAGACCATCCACAGCTGGGCTCTCCTGGCAGCCCGTGAAGATGTCAACCTTATTGCGCTCAATTTTCGTGGAAGAACACGGATCCCAGAAATAAGGTGAACCTATTTCGTCAAATCAGCAAAGTACATTAAAATTCGCGAGCCGTACTGCATTTTAGGCAGAGGAGGCCAATTGTTGAAATACTGCCTGCGATCTTGGCATACGGACGTTGAATTTTTTTTTTAATGTAATCGAAATTGCCTGCAACCTTGCAAAAATTGAACCAAGTTGCAAAATAAGATGAACGTAACTCAAGCTCAAATGCACCATGCTGAATTGTCGAATTAGCATAGGTGCCACGCCGTGCCACTGCCTTTTTTGTTCCCTCGTTTTCACGTTCAATTTACGCCACATGCAGTCTTTCAGAGCGACAGACGGCCATCAGCCGAAACTGTCCCGCTTCAAGGCCGCAGGTCACGTTGGGGCATGACGACATAGCCAGTGAACGGCGTCTGGTTGGCCGGCCAAAATCCAGAACGTGCTAGACTGCCACGGACTGAGGTTCACCATACACTTCTTTGAACACAGAATGCACGCACTGCAAAGAAAGTACCACGATGAAAGGTGCTACAACTCCAAATTTAAAGACGAGGTGCTCTGGGTGAAAGCACGAGAGCTGAAACAGAAGAACAAATATAGCGTTGGAAAAGTTTCAGGCAGTACACCAAGCGTCATGTATAGGCAGGAAGGGATAGGATGGGAGAAGAGTCTGATAGGACATGCGAAGTTTTTTTCCTTCTATGCTTTTTGTGTGGGAAAATACAACAGTATGTAAAATACGAGTGTCGGTGACTGGAGTAGGGTGACGGTAGCAGCGATAGGAGTGGCGGCACTGCAGCTGCGGGATGACTGTAGCAGCAATGGGAGTGGCGAGACTGGAGTGGGGTGACGGTAGCAGCGATGGGAGTGGCGGGACTGGAGTGGGGTGACGGTAGCAGCGATGGGAGTGGCGACACCGGATGTGAGGTGACGGTAGCAGCGATGGGAGTGGCGGGACTGGAGTGGGGTGACTTTATCAGTGTGGACGCTACTACCTCGGCTGTCAGTGTTTGTGTTCAGATCAGTGGTGGCATGGGGGCCGATTGGTGGCCGATGATATGGTGCTAATATCGCTCTCGACTGATCTCAACCACGATAAATTGCGCCTCCCGGGCAAAGTACTTTCATATCTGTCACGGGCCTGACATCCGGATTAGTCAAGAATATATGTAAACATTGTTGAAGATTGTGGCAGGATTTCAGTAGCAGTCCGGACATGTAATGCTCCGATACCGACAAAAATATAGCTTACTGGCAGCCAACGAATATTCCACTTCTGGCTACAAACGGATATGCTTGTCAAAATCAAAGTTGGAGAAATCACCAGAAGTGACCTTGGTCTTATAAATAAAACCTTGATTCCTAAAGGATTCTTCGCCAACTTGTCACTTTGATCTTGGATCATGAAGACATACCCTGTAGCAGTTACGTTTTAGACATTGGAAATTTAAGGACAAACTATTTCCTTGAATATGGCCCCCTGAACACCCTGCAATACTAGCATCCAGATTCTCGACCTTAGCAGATCCATCGACAATATCACCCAATCTCTGCCAAACTCTGGACGATTCTGGACAAGACTCACGCCTGCTAATTACATCATGTCCGCCAGTAGAAATATTTCAGTGGTACGAGCTAGAAGCAGACCTAACGCGAGGACAAATGCAGTCCTGGAATACAGCAGAACAATGGCTGCTGGCAGAACATTTTCAGATCGGAAAGCGTAGCCGCATGATGATGCTGCGTAGCGCGCCGTACTTTTGCCTGACTGGGAGGCGCTGCACACCAGTAAATCATTTTCGCTACCTGGCGTTGGGACATCATGATATTGTATTTTTACTCAGATAGTCAGTAAAATTACCGCCCAGCAACTGAAGCATGCTAATTCCCTTAACCTTCTGTAACCTATCGCGGCATCCTTCGTCCTTCCTCTTTGCCTTCGCTTTTCCGTGCCCTTGACTTGCCCTTCCACCTAGCTTGCACTGCCACCTAAATTGACGTCACTACGGGCCTTTACCTTTTACTTTATGGATCATGCCACTTGTAGGCCCTCGTGGGTATATTTCCTGGGCAATCTTGAAGATCGGGTGTTGGAATGACAATGAAAAAGTAATGAACTCCTATTTAAAAAAAGAAATTGGAAATTTTAAAAATGCCGATTTTTTCATACATTTGGAGAATAAAAATGCCGAGTGAAAACAAAAATTGGGGATAGATAGATTGCACCTATAAAATGGTATTATTTAGTTCGTTGAGCTATATGGAAAAATATATGATTGGTAGAAATTTGCAACATTAGCTATCAAGGGCTGGTGAAAACGACGTGTTCAGAAAACAAAGGTCCCAAAATTCAGAGATAGTCTTCTTGTCAGTCAGGATGAGATAAGCAATCACTGAAAGTTACATGTGAATATCTTTATTGGGGAATGTGTGAGATCTTCCTTAAGGAAAGGTTAGAGATAACCTCGCTTAGCCGATCGTAGGTCAGTGACCCTAAATGACCTGACCCCATGTTTAGAGATGAAACTTGGTGCATACAAATATGTGCCAAGTTTGAGCGCGCTACCGCGCTCCGTTTTCCCGCTGTGGCGCAAGATCAACCGGGAGGGGGGTGAAGGGTAAAATGACATGAATAACCTTTCTTCCACTTTATTGTAATATAAATGTGTACTGAAAACATTCCTGGTTCTAAATCGATATAATATTAGCACATCATTTGGTAACCAGATAAGTTAACGACTGGTGAATGGCTTATCACTCGCTATACAGAGCAGGTTTTTTAGTGGGAAGGAAAGTGTTCGGCGAAATCAGTGGTCAACAAATGTGATGCAAGTCCAAACAACAAATATGGAACGGATTCCGTCCCACCTGAGGCTTTTCCCGTACAATTTCCGAGCAGTTTGCGCCAGCGCCATGAAATTAATAGATTATCATCACCATGTTTTGGGCATCTTACAAACATGAGTAAGTCATAGCCTCAGCATGGAGGGCTCCAAGGCGGAAGTTGTGAATGACTGATAAGGCAGTTGTATCGTGAATGTGAAAGTCATACGTCGGCACATATGGTATTATGTTTCACGGGAAGGTGACATAACTTTTGTCGATGCTGCTTTAGTTCTCCTACTTAGACACCTTGTGCTTGATTACATATTGCCTTAGCAAACCCAGATGCGTGTCCGGGGGAACACCGAGCGAACTTTTGTGGGCTGGACGCATAAAATAGCTGAGCTAAGGGGTTACACAAATAATTGCTGCACATTTGGAACCACAAAAACGAATACAACACTGCATAATCTCAAACGAAAATAACTAAATAATTTTGCCAAGCGTCACAACAAATCGCCATTGGGTTGCGCAAGTATCATGCATCTCGGTCAACGGGGGAACCTCTGTCTGATGACACAGATGGATCAGTGACGTAGCCAGAAGGGGAGTTCCATGGGTCCTTGGAACCCCTGAAACTTGTTGGGGCACCCCAGACATATAATAGAAAGGCACCCGTCCTAATAAGGAGTGCCCGTCCAATTGGGCTCGCTGCTTTCAATAAAGGGTACCCACTGCACTTCCAATGAGGGCCACCTACTGGATTTCCAATGAGTGGTACCTACTTAGCTTTCAATGAGAATACCTACTGCACTTCCAATGAGGAGCACCTACTGTACTTCCAATGAAGGGCACATACTCTGCTTCCAATGAGGGGTACCTCCTGCACTTCCAATGAAGGGAAATTCATTCAAATGTTTTCCTTTTAGTGAGGGGCACTTCCTCAAATGCAGGACACTCATTAATCGAAATGCAGCAATTCCAAGCGGGAGCACACCTACCCATTGCTGTGGGTGAAGTCACTTGCTTGTAGGGACACAACTGATATTTAGGGCACCTTAAACACCCCCATTTTCCTATAATTGCATTACAGGGATGTCCCAGGTCATTGCGGTATTCCGAGTCCCAATGAAATTATCTGAAAGAGGAAGGCGTGTAGGAAAAGGGACACCGTGGGCCATGCACCAGCACATCTGGCGGTGGTGGTGGTAACGGGGGCATCATTAGTAATTTACTCTCTCGGATATATTTGTTTCTTAGAAGGAAAAAATGTAGCAAATTACCAAGAAAACGGCATCACGCTATTGCGGTATTGCAGGTAGTACTTTACAGCTACAATACCGGCAATAATACATTTTCCACCCAGCATAGCAGCACTATCACTATCAAGATGAGCATACGATTGTTGCCACTGATAGGGAGAATTGGTGTAACCAGAACATAGTGTAACTTCCACCGGGAACATGTGCCCCTCCCCCCAGATCGGAATGGGGTTCTCATTGCTCGGGGAAGGTGCTCTTTGGAAAGGCCTGACTGTACCTCCACGGATGTTTTAGCTGGAGGGACTCCTCTAGGAATCCCAAGTGCGCCACAGGTATAAATTTTCAGCAACAAGCGTCAGTCTGAATGAAATTGGTTTCACTCTGAGAGAAACCGGCAGCCGCCAGGGAGATTCGAGCATTCACCCCACGTCCTCCCTTCCCACTGGCGCTGGTCATTTTCCCCCGGTGAGGAGCCCTCCTCCGAGGAAGTAGCCCTCCCTGGACGAGTGTCCTCTCCCGGATCAAAATTCCTGCATTCTTCACTGGAAGGGAATGTAAAATATGGAGGAGTGTAGCTAACACTCGGTTGATTTAAGCTGTAAAGTTGCACTTTCGGAGCGCCCCAGCCTCTCACCGCCTGCTCGACAATTATAGTCAGATGATTTCGAGGCGATATGGGTCTTCCCCACTTTTTTCAAACGCTCCTACGCCAGGCACCTCTAGTGGGCCATGTGACCTAGTGACCCACCCGATAAAATATCCTGGCTGCGCCACTGCCTTGAATGATTGAATGGGATTCTTATTAGTTAAGCAAATAGACTGTGAGGTAGCAACCGGCTGTCGACAGAGCCTTACCCGTGGCCAGACACAGCACCATCACCAGCAACAGACTGTCGACAGGGCATTACCTGCGGACAGACACAGCACCATCACCAGCAACCGGCTGTCGACAGCGCCTTACCTGCGGCCAGACACAGCACCATCACCAGCAACCGGCTGTCGACAGCGCCTTACCTGCGGCCAGACACAGCACCATCACCAGCAACAGGCTGTCGGCAGGGCCTTACCTGCGGCCAGACACAGCACCATCACCAGCAACAGACTGTCGACAGGGCATTACCTGCGGACAGACACAGCACCATCACCAGCAACCGGCTGTCGACAGCGCCTTACCTGCGGCCAGACACAGCACCATCACCAGCAACAGGCTGTCGGCAGGGCTTTACCTGCGGCCAGACACAGCACCATCAACAGCAACCGGCTGTCGACAGGGCCTTACCTGCGGCCAGACACAGCACCATCACCAGCAACAGGCTGTCGGCAGGGCCTTACCTGCGGCCAGACACAGCACCATCACCAGCAACCGGCTGTCGACAGCGCCTTACCTGCGGCCAGACACAGCACCATCACCAGCAACAGGCTGTCGGCAGGGCCTTACCTGCGGCCAGACACAGCACCATCACCAGCAACCGGCTGTCGACAGCGCCTTACCTGCGGCCAGACACAGCACCATCACCAGCAACAGGCTGTCGGCAGGGCCTTACCTGCGGCCAGACACGCACCATCACCAGCAACCGGCTGTCGACAGCGCCTTACCTGCGGCCAGACACAGCACCATCACCAGCAACAGGCTGTCGGCAGGGCTTTACCTGCGGCCAGACACAGCACCATCACCAGCAACCGGCTGTCGACAGCGCCTTACCTGCGGCCAGACACAGCACCATCACCAGCAACAGGCTTCGGTGGGCCTTACCTGCGGCCAGACACAGCACCATCACCAGCAACAGACTGTCGACAGGGCATTACCTGCGGACAGACACAGCACCATCACCAGCAACCGGCTGTCGACAGCGCCTTACCTGCGGCCAGACACAGCACCATCACCAGCAACAGGCTGTCGGCAGGGCCTTACCTGCGGCCAGACACAGCACCATCACCAGCAACCGGCTGTCGACAGCGCCTTACCTGCGGCCAGACACAGCACCATCACCAGCAACAGGCTGTCGGCAGGGCTTTACCTGCGGCCAGACACAGCACCATCAACAGCAACCGGCTGTCGACAGGGCCTTACCTGTGGCCAGACACAGCACAATCACCAGCAACAGGCAGTCGACAGCGCCTTACCTGTGGCCAGACACAACGCAATCACTAGCTGAGACCACATGGTGGCAAGTCAGATCGCCGACTGTGCTATTATCCCATACTTCTTGAGTTTATATCGGCACCGTTCACATCCGATCTTACCTTCGGGGGGGGGACAATCAGCTCAGATAGCTAATCGCTTCGAGGTATAGGATCACCATTCTGTCCGATAAAGATAGGTTGGAATATGATGGTCCTGACTGTGCCTTCCGGAGCTCTGGCAGCACGATACACTATCACTGTTAAGTGTAACGTGAAAAGGGTTGGTTGGTTGGTTATTGGCTTTACGACACGTCGACCGTTGAGTCATGTAGCGTCGCCAATCTCTCACGCCGATTGGTCGCGGGCGAAGAGTAGCGACAGGTGAGACTCGAACCCACAACCTTTCGATTGTGAGACGAGCATCTTACCCCTGGACCACTCGTCCCCTAAACGTGAAAAGGGGGAAAACGACATTCACCCTAATATATTTCGAGATAAAAGGAACAAAATCGTCATCCATGGGGCATGATCTAATTTAGAGGAACGCTATATTTTGAACAAGCAATAAGGAATAACGATGAAGCTGTTTTTTTTTCAATCGAACACCAAGGAGTCTAAGTGTGTTCAAGTCCGGAACAATTATTTTCCTGATTCCTATTCTTTCCTAGCAAAAGTAGTTTTGGTTTCATGCTATTAAAACGTATTATCTTCCGAAATGTATCTATTTTACCAGTGTATTTTACCCGTGGGGCTACTCGAGCTGTTGTTGACCCGCTCAAGTGCCAACTGCCGCCTGTGAGACAAGCCTGTGAGCCGCGTCATACCTGTGGTCATCAGACGACGCGACTACCTGGTGGACGCACATACTGGCTGGACGGCCACTACCTGCGCCCCGCGCTCACCGTGGTCAGACAGCGCTAACCACCTGCTGCCAATACTTCGACTGTTTCCTGCGAATGACAGAATTCCCCGATACTGCTGCCACCCCATATTACTGCTACAAACTTTACTGCCCCAGACATCACTTGACATTGCTACAACGCGGCGTTGTTGTTACAGACTGGAATACTACATACGTTTCTGCTATGCGACGTTGCTACTGCACGAAATTTACTGCTCCTAAAATTACCACTCCTGATGATGTTCCTTCTAAGGGGCATCATCTCAACGTTTGTTTTACCACTGCAGACATCACTGCTTTGCTACATTACTGCTATTCGACATTACTCATGGGTGTTGATGCGTTGAAAAGGTTGTTGGGGTAATGGAGATTCAGACCAAAATAGGCTCGATATCTGACCCTGGCTGGATTTCGGAGTCGCGGTATTTTCATTTCGGAAGGATTTTTTTTTTGTGGAGTTATTCACATGTAAATACACTGAACGTTGAGAGCAGAGACGTTGTTCCACCGACTTCAACTTGGGTAGTGGAGGGGCCGATCCCAACGCTCGCATTATTGGCGTTCTGGGGTAACACCGATCACGAAGGAGGTCAAACACACTCTATGATCTTCGGGAATAAGCGTGCTGGAGTAAAATTAAGCGACCGTTGGGAAGCTTGTTCAATTGAAGGTTCGATGATGCCCTGCAAATACTGACATCACACACGTAGTCTACTGGGAGTTATACCTGGCTACGTTGAGCAGTGGCACAGGCAGAATTTTCCTAAGGGGGAAGATCAAAAAGATAGTGACGGAACAGAGAAATCTTCCGACGCGCGATGTGCGCCGAATATTTAGGGATTTGAGTGATGAAAAATCCAAAAATTTATCGTTTCATCTGCTGTATTTTTTGTGTGTGCTCGAGGGGGGCTGGCTGTGCTTCTGACGGTGACAAAGCGTCAGGTTGAACTGAGCAATGTTTGTGATTTTTGGTGGTATCTAACATACCGTTAACGTTTGAACTATGAATACTATGAGTAATATGAGTACAATCATAAAATAATAACTGTGAAGTGCATCAGTTATCCAAACACGATGCATACAAGCCGTTACCGCTCGGTGACAGGTCATATCAGCTCATTCTTCTTCCCGAGGGACATTTGTAGATTCAAGGCCCGGGAGGAGAGCACCTCTTCAGGCTTAGCCACGCCTAGCTAATGTTACAGAGATCACACTCACACAGAGTCCATTTTAGGTGTATTGGCAGCTCCCTCACACGCATACTCCCTCGATGCCATTGAAGCAACGGTCACTACCAGCTGAGAAAGAGACGCATCTAAATGTCAAGGTCACATCGAGGTCATGTGATATTGGTATAAAATGCGAACCATGACATTTGTAGTTATATTATAGCGTCCATAGCTGTGTCGTCTGTCGAAATAGCCAGCTTATATTCCAAGGTGAAAACACCAGCAATGTCCCCGCGGAACGCAAAACGTGACCGTTTCTGAGGTACAGGCTTTCGAAAACCAGATCATTGCGAAGTGACTTAACATGTCAGGTACCTGGAGATTTCTGGACAGGTGCATGAAAATTGATGTCTTAGCTACACTAAATTTAAGCTTTATCACGCCGTTAATTTTTGCGACATATTCGGAAAACACGGAAGAGGGGGTTAGCTCGACTCCCCTCGCGATACAGGGGAAAGACAATCAGTTTTCCCCACTCATATTATCAAGGATGTAATCGACCTAACACACGACGCTAAAATGTTGTTTTTACACCTTCGACGCATTGCGGACAAGGACAGAGTATTTACCTGACACAACCTTTGATATCATATATGCTGATGAATAAAAAAACTAATGTCGCTCGGAGTGAGCTTAGTTTCCATCAACAAATAGGATACCTCCATGTCCACCACTACTTTTAGCCCAAAGCTTACTGGAAAGCAGATCAGCCGTAAACGCATTTTACAAATTCAGTCGTTTTTGAACCGTATGATGAATTCTTCAACTTTGCAACTTGGGCTTCGACGTACTATACGCATTCAAAAGCGGATATTCAGCGCTCAGTGGGTAAAATATGTGTAAGCAGAGTATATTTGCGAAACGTTTATTGCGATAATATATGAACGCATGACCAATGGTCAACACGAGCTTTAGTAACCCAACGTGGACTAGATTAGTAGTACAGCGAACGTAATCCTAATTAGCACTGAACAGCGCAACATCCGAGTGCGCGTGGGTCCAGCATAACAACTGCACATCACAGAAGGGCATGGTGAGGACCGCATCACATTCACCGACCACACTCTACGAGTATTGTTAGCCCTAGTCACTGTCCACGATACACCGATCACTGGCGTTAGCACTGATTGGCGACGCCGCCCACCAGCTCTTTCCTCTGAACCACGTGACTCTTACACGCAGCCGCTGCACTGGAATACTACCGCGGCTGTCGCAGAGCCCTTCATTGGCCGCACTCAGCTCAGCTTAGGCCCATCGAGGAGGCATACCAGTTCGGCGGCCAATGCAGTTATGACCCAGAGTGACAATCCGGCTAACTCGGGGTACACGATCCATTCCGAATGTCACCGCTGCCTGCTTCGTGTT
Source organism: Ashinkailepas kermadecensis (assembly GCA_034440615.1). NCBI lineage: Eukaryota > Metazoa > Arthropoda > Thecostraca > Neolepadidae > Ashinkailepas > Ashinkailepas kermadecensis. The sequence goes on from JAOTOM010002956.1 coordinate 26,471, forward strand.
CGGGAAACGCACAGTTAAAGCCTAAGGCGGTTCAGTGGTATTCACGCACTTCTCTGAGTTTCACCCGAGTGAAACTTGATCCCGGCGGCCGGCTGAACTCTCCGACTGTCTCGCCGCTGTGCCTTATTCGCGATCACTGCTCTGGACGGACTAGCATCTGGCACACGGTCAGCTGAGGTGGAACACTGCTCAGGACCAGCAGCAGGTACAGCCATTCATCCGGCGGGGGTTGCGGTAGTCAGGTCTGATCCGACTCACATCACATACCAAGACACAATGAGGCCTGACGAAGAGGTCCCAACCAGACACGTCTCTCACCGGAATGTGACCGAGGTGAGGATGCGGTAATACAGGCCTCAGCGGGCCGAGTCTGACCGACGTCAAGACCACCTACCAGCCGCGGTAGGTCGGGGCCAGGACAGCAGCCGACATCAGGGTGTGGTGATACAGGCCACAGCGGACCGAGTCTGACAAGACCACCTAACAGCCGCGGTAGGTCTGGGCCAGGACAGTGGCCGGCACCAATACAGATCACAACGACGGACCGCCGGCCTAGTACACTCCAGCCTCGTCTTGGTCAGCACGCGGTCAAGAGTAGGTGAGCACAGGATCAAGAGGAAGCGACGCTGGCCACCTCGGAGCGCGCACTGCCGCCATCTTCGTCCGTGGTCAAAAGCACCCGCACCAGGTGACAGCTCTTGCTCGCCTCATGCTTCAAGAAGTCCTCCAGAATCTGCCGAGCATGGGGTAGTGGTCAGTTACGCACGTCGAGGCACCCATAGAAGAAAACACCATGTAGCGCCCACTATATATAAAGAGTATCGCCCCAATTCGCTATGGTTAGTTGTGGAATCCGTCGAAAAGTAACTGGACTAACAGCAAAAGCCAGGCATCACCAACAATTGTTAGATTAACAATCACTGCGATAGCGGCACATCAGGACACAACAAGTTGAAGGAGAACAACGGGAAGAACGCTACGCTCACCTGCGGCACATTGAACGTTACTCTCCCCTGCGGCACATCGAACGCTGCGCTCCCCTGCGGTACATTGAACGTTACGCTCCCATGCGGTACACTGAACGCTGCGCTCCCCTGCGGTACATTGAACGTTACGCTCCCCCGCGGCGCATTCGTCTCAGATCATCTGCCGTCGCCAAACTGTTACGCCACTGCTGATGCGACCAGACAACAAACAGCCAGTTAATCTTATTTTGAGAACATAGATTGCCATGGTTACCTCAGATAGGGTTCCATCTCAAGAGTTTGAACTCTATCTGAAGGATGTCTTGAAGACATCCACTTAATATAAACGAGCGATTGGGGCACACCAACAGAAAGTCCATGAACGCATTGATCCATGCCTGTGTAGGGGCAAAATTAATCCATGGATGACTGCCTGCATTACAGGAAGAGCAATCTATGGATACCCAACTGCCGATGCATTATTTAGTGACAGACGACAGCTATACACGACAAATATTCTCCCAGCTTAAACCTACCCTTTACTTGATGGGAATAAAACAGGCTTAAAAACAACTTCAAAGGTGAACTGTCAGTAAATGAGCGTTATGGACTTTTTCCCGTCTTTAGCAGAGGCAAAGTGCCATCCGCTAGATATTTGTTACGTTAAGGAAATAGTTACGTTAATCCGGCTTATGTGGCAACCGGTTATATCAAAGAAGTAAGATAGGAAAGATGAGACGCCGGCAAACAAAGAACGTGGCGTAAAGGGCCGATACATACATAGCATACAGGTTCATACACGGATATTACATACATACATACACGACAATTAGGACACTTGGAGGGTGGGCAGCTTCGTTGCCTGCGGAGAGGCTCCACTGCCCACCTGCAACCTGAAATGGCGAAGCGGAGGCCCGACGTCCAGGGCGAGTCGTGGGCGTCAGGCCCAACCTTGTATGTGTAGGTGTATGTTTAAGTTAAAGCTTGGAAAACTTGAGAAGGGGAAAAACCAAGCTGCTTGGAAAACCCGTAGGTAAAAACCAAGCGCAATATTACAAGGGAAACCGTCCGTTTAGGCCAAATTGGATCGGTGCCTGCCTACCTATTGTGAGATAACCTATATGTATGTGTTTTTACAGCGTCGGAGAGGAAGATGTGTGGAGCGGAGTCATATAGCGAACGAGGAGTGCGGCACGTGTCATAGCTTTTAACTTCACATCAATTCAGTTTTGACCAGGTAACGTACAACAGAGAAATCAGATCCGTTCGGAAAGTTGGGAGTCATGTAGAAAGCAGAAAAGTAACTAGAGGAGTGCCATCCCCGAGGAGAGCCCGAAGCGAAATTTGCGTATGGGTGTTGGTGAGATACTGGATAATAACGCGACGTTGAGGCGCATATGCTGGACAGGTAAGTAAGACATGGGCGACAGTAATGCAGACACGACATGTGGTACAAAGTGGAATGCGGTGTGGTCGTTATGGACTGGCGAGAGATCAACTTTACGCACTTGACGTGTTGACAGCGGACCACTGGCAGACAGAACGCCTTACTCGAGTCTACACATGAGCATGAATTCATATTTGGCGAACAAGGCTCCAGACTTTCAACAGTGGCATCCCTGATACACTAACGTAGATCGAATCATCGGCAAAGAAACCCATCCTCAGCGCTAACCAAATAATTGCATGAAGTTCGAAGATCGCCGCTCTCACGGTGTTCTTAAGTTCATTTTGAGTTAGGTGTCCGATGTAAGAAAAAAGCGCCAGGTATGTGGCAAAAAAGTACGACACTCCCCAATGATTATCGCCTGAATCCTGATCTGGTGGAAGTCCGGACTTCGCGCTCTTGAGGCAGCTGTTCTGGGCGTCTACCATGCAGTGGTTTCTTATGACATTGGCAATGTCCTAATTACATCATCAGTACATTCATCAACGCACTGACGCATGGACACCACTGTGATTTGGTAAGTAACTACAGCTCAGCGGAGGGGCGAAACCCGGGCGCCGCCGCGGCACGTCGCCCGGGCGCCGCCGCGCCGAGCGCACCCGCCAGTATGTACAGATCTGTTTGCACACTTCGAGTCGAGGCCCCACTCGGTTGGTTATTGGTTTTACGACACGTCGACCGTTGAGTCATGTAGCGTCGCCAATCTCTCACGCCGATTGGTCGCGGGCGAAGAGTAGCGACAGGTGAGACTCGAACCCACAACCTTTCGATTGTGAGACGAGCATCTTACCCCTAGACCATTCGTCCCCTTGTTAGGCCCCACTCCATTTATGGATAACATTAAAGTAAAATCGAGCGTACAATTTGAAAATCGATGTTTGAAGAAAATCGAGATGGTGCTATTTCACCGATCGGAAGTGCCTACCGTATTTTGTTGAAAACGGTTGCAAAAATTGAACAATATACTGATACATTTATATAAAAGTATTGTATCACTTTGCACGATCACTTTGCAGGAGAAGAACCTTGGGTTCTTTTACGACGCATTCAACCGCTAGGTCATATAGCGTCGCCAACCTCTCACGCCGATTGGTCGCGGGTGGACTCGGCAATGCCGTCGGTTGTGAGATTCGAACCCACAATGTTGCGATCAAGAGTCCGACGCTCTACCAACTGAGCTACCGCGGCCCCTACAATCACTTTGTAATCGTTTTCGGCACTGACAAAAAAATCCCTGTTCCAGAGATAAATCAGCTTTAGATCCGTTCGTGTTATGATGTCATATTTTGAAGCCACCTTACAGGACAAACCGCTTGTCAACGAGACATCAAACTTGCAGAATCGTATTCAGGGACCACGATAGTCCCCTGTGAAAATGTATGTAATATCTTAGGGAAGGGAGGGGAGTATGGACAAGCTAAGCTGGCGTGGCGTGACCCAACTCCATAACCTACACAAAACACGCCTGCTCATAATCGCGTCCGAGAGTGGCCCACCGACGCCGGCGGCTCTCGTCGGTCGCCTCAGACGCCCAGCACGTCAATGTGGCTGCGTCTCACCTGGAAGCTGAGCTCCTGCTGGAGGATGGCACGCGTCTCGGCGTTATCGTAGCTGCACGCCAGCAGTGTGGGGAACAGCACGACCGTCAGCTGCGGGTCGCTGAAGTGGCTGAAAGGCAGCGTCAGCAGCTGCTGCAGCACGGTCGGCATGTTGCCCTTCTGCAGCACCATCTGCCGGCGGTGCACACAGACGACTTACACACCGTACAGACAAGCAACCGCAGCACCGCAACACACTCCTGATTACCGGCTGGCCAACAGTGCCAACCAGACGGCCGCACGGTACCAGGGACAACGGCCAACAGTGCCAACCAGACGGCCAACAGTGCCAACCAGACGGCCGGACGGTACCAGGGACAACGGCCAACAGTGCCAACCAGACGGCCGCACGGTACCAGGGACAACGGCCAACAGTGCCAACCAGACGGCCGGACGGTACCAGGGACAACGGCCAACAGTGCCAACCAGACGGCCGCACGGTACCAGGGACAACGGCCAACAGTGCCAACCAGACGGCCGGACGGTACCAGGACGGGTGCCAACCAGACGCCGGCAGGGACAACGGCCAACAGTGCCAACCAGACGGCCGGACGGTACCAGGGACAACGGCCAACAGTGCCAACCAGACGGCCGGACGGTACCAGGACAACGGCCACGGACCAACGGCCGTACAGACAGTGCCAACCAGACGGCCGGACGGTACCAGGGACAACGGAACCAAACAGTGCCAAGCCAGCCGGCCGGACGGTACCAGGGACAACGGCCAACAGTGCCAACCAGCCGGCCGGACGGTAGCAGGGACAACGGCCAACCAGCCGGCCGGACGGTACCAGGGACAACGGCCAACAGTGCCAACCAGACGGCCGGACGGTACCAGGGACAACGGCCAACCAGCCAGCCGGACGGTACCAGGGACAATGGCCAACAGTGCCAACCAGACGGCCAGACGGTACCAGGGACAACGGCCAACAGTGCCAACCAGACGGCCAGACGGTACCAGGGACAACGGCCAACAGTGCCAACCAGACGGCCGCACGGTACCAGGGACAACGGCCAACAGTGCCAACCAGACGGCCGGACGGTACCAGGGACAACGGCCAACAGTGCCAACCAGACGGCCGCACGGTACCAGGGACAACGGCCAACAGTGCCAACCAGACGGCCGGACGGTACCAGGGACAACGGCCAACAGTGCCAACCAGACGGCCGGACGGTACCAGGGACAACGGCCAACCAGCCAGCCGGACGGTACCAGGGACAATGGCCAACAGTGCCAACCAGACGGCCAGACGGTACCAGGGACAACGGCCAACAGTGCCAACCAGACGGCCGGACGGTACCAGGGACAACGGCCAACAGTGCCAACCAGACGGCCGGACGGTACCAGGGACAACGGCCAACAGTACCAACCAGCCGGCCGGACGGTACCAGGGACAACGGCCAACAGTGCCAACCAGACGGCCAGACGGTACCAGGGACAACGGCCAACAGTGCCAACCAGACGGCCAGACGGTACCAGGAACAACGGCCAACAGTGCCAACCAGACGGCCGGACGGTAGCCAGGGACAACGGCCAACAGTGCCAACCAGACGGCCGGACGGTACCAGGGACAACGGCCAACAGTGCCAACCAGACGGCCGGACGGTACCAGGGACAACGGCCAAAGTGCCAGCCAGCTGGACGGTACCAGGGACAATGGCCAACAGTGCCAACCAGACGGCCAGACGGTACCAGGGACAACGGCCAACAGTGCCAACCAGACGGCCGGACGGTACCAGGGACAACGGCCAACCAGCCAGCCGGACGGTACCAGGGACAATGGCCAACAGTGCCAACCAGACGGCCAGACGGTACCAGGGACAACGGCCAACAGTGCCAACCAGACGGCCGGACGGTACCAGGGACAACGGCCAACAGTACCAACCAGCCGACCGGACGAAGGCTGCCGGCGGCGCCGTACCTGGTTGTCGTAGCAGCGCACGGCGAAGTAGCCGGCCGTGCGGATGACCAGCTGCAGTAGCTCGGGCTGGTCGTGGTGCGAGCAGTACCACAGCAGATAGCTGGTCACGTGACGAAACTCCACCGAACGGCCCTCGAAGCCCAGACAGGTCTGTCGGCCGGCCACACACACTGCTCACACACTGATGCGTCTCACTAGATATCAGATCCACCGGACGGCCCTCGAAGTCCAGACAGGTCTGTCGGCCGGCCACACACACTGCTCACACACTGATGCGTCTCACTAGATATCAGATCCACCGGACGGCCCTCGAAGTCCAGACAGGTCTATCGGCCGGCCACACACACTGCTCACACACTGATGCGTCTCACTAGATATCAGATCCACCGGACGGCCCTCGAAGTCCAGACAGGTCTGTCGGCCGGCCACACACACTGCTCACACACTGATGCGTCTCACTAGATATCAGATCCACCGGACGGCCCTCGAAGTCCAGACAGGTCTGTCGGCCGGCCACACACACTGCTCACACACTGATGCGTCTCACAAGATATCAGCTCTACCGCACGGCGTGTTGCATATGTGCACCACTACATATGTCATATAACTAGACACCTAAACAGAATGTCAAAAGCTATGCTGTTTTCAATACTTATCTTTGTTTGATGTTATTTTTCTTTCTTTTATTTTTCTTGACTATTTTGCATCAATGGGGTAGCATTTGTAATTATACCCATTCGCGTATTTGCTTACTGCATCTATGCATTCATATTGGACTGGGGAGGTTCAGAAGGGCCCCTCATGCTGTGCCACTCCAGACAGTCACCAGTCACCTGCCTGACATGGCTATTGTGGGACACTGCTGGGATTGCAGCAGGACCAGCCACCACCAAGTCATTGTCTGTTCCCACATTTGTTATTATCCAGACGGTACAGCATCATGGCAGAGCTTGACTTATCAACACCCTACTACACCATTCAGGTTTCTTTAAGGCACTACCCTACTTTCTTCCACCATCCGCACAGCGCATTTTAATTTGACTGTTCATGTATCCTAGCAACCTGAATAAACAGGACCACGAGTGGCGCGTCAGCTGACGGAACACCAACTAGTCCATGGCAACATGAAACATTTTTTTAGCCCGGATGCTTGCTGGGGTGGCTTCATGAACCAGGGTTCTATTGCTAAGCGGAGCTGATTGCGTGAACCCTAGCCCCACCACCCGATCCATGAATTCCAGTTCAACGACATAATTTTGACCGTGAGTTTAATGTGCCGTCAATGCACCAACACGGCCGCCCCGGTAGCTCGTCCCGGCCTCACCGGGCCAGCTGGCAATTGGCATTCCCAGCTGGGGGCTAAATGCGAGCGCGTGAAGCGACTCGAACCTGTCTTGCCAGGACAGGGGAGAACAGTGCAGGCCAGCGCTCTAACCAACTGAGCTTCCGGGGCGGCTGGGATCACCTGGGACATGTCTTGTACCCGACACGGACCTAGACCACGTGCTGCCGATACTGACCTGGACCACGTGCTGCTCACACTGACCTGGTCCACGTGCTGCTCACACTGACCTGGTCCACGTGCTGCCCAACATCGACCTGGACCACGTTCTGCCCACACTGACCTGGACCGCGTGCCGCCGACACTGACCTGGAACATGTGCAGGTCGAGTCTGGCCGTCTGCAGCAGCGCCGCCAGCCCGTCGGTGGCCAGCTGCAGCGCCGACTGGTCTATGGCCGTCGGCGGGGTGGTGCCCCGCTGCGCCGGCTGGTGCTGCCGCAGCAACACCGAGTACAGCATCGACACCACGCCCACCAGCTGGGTCACCTGCAGCGTGGCGATCAGGCCGGTCCTGTCCACCGCGTCCTTCCGCTGCGTGCTCACCGGGTACCTGGCGGCGGCCCAGGCAGAGATACAGATCTGACCAGTGCCCAGAGGTATCCGTCCCACGGCTCTCCTGTTCGGTGTATGCCACGCAACAGTTCAGTGCGGCATTACGCAACACACTAGCACTGGGACTGGCGGTCGGCCAGCTCTAAAGCACGCATGTCACGCGTCATAGCCGGTCACCGATCACATCCTCACGCGTCATGGCCGGTCACCGATCACATCCTCACGCGTCATGGCCGGTCACCGATCACAACCTCACGCGTCATGGCCGGCCACCGATCACATCCTCACGCGTCATAGCCGGTCACCGATCACATCCTCACGCGTCATGGCCGGTCACCGATCACATCCTCACTCGTCATGGCCGGTCACCGATCACATCCTCACGCGTCATGGCCGGTCACCGATCACAACGTCACGCGTCATGGCCGGCCACCGATCACGTCCTGACGGTTATCTGTACGGGCACCAAAAGTATGGCCACACAATAACTTCCTTTGTACAGAGATTGCGAGTACTTCAGAACGGTGGCGGATGCGGGGGTGGGGATACGGCAAAGAGGCTATGCCCCCCCCCAGATGGCGATTTTTGCCGATATGTTGCACTAAAATGACACCTTGTCGAAATATAAGGACATTTTATGATGCTCAAAGTTGACGAGTTTTTCCAAATCGTTACATTTTTATTGGCCCCCAAACCAGGCTTCTAGATTCGGCCTTGCTTCAGATGACATATTGCGTTGAAGTTGGCACAATGGTAAAATTAACCCGCGCCGTCGTTCTGGTAAGATCCTCACACCCCGTCTCGGGGGTTCCTTTTATGCCCCTCTTATCTCCGAACTAAGCGTTGCAGGAAAATGAAAGTGGTGTCATCAGAAAACGATCGTTGAGCAGGGCCCGAAGCCACTCCCAAAATGTCCTGCCCTTAAAAGTTGACGTCACTAGGGGGGTCTATGGAATCACGGCTGACGTAATGCTTCTGGCTCTGGGGAGTTCATTTTGGGGTAGGTTTTAAAAACAAAAATTATTTGGAATCAGAAAACGAATGCACAATCCTCCATGGCCTCAAAATGTTTGCCCACTCAAAAATGAGCATTTTAATTGTGGAAACTTTTCAGTTTTCCATTTGCTTGAATTTGTATCTAATGGATATAGCGCATCGGGAAACGTTGTTTAAGTTAACATGCTCTAATAAAAAGTGCTTACTTTAACCAGGATTTTCGATCTTAACCCGAATGGGCAAACATGCAAAACAAATGTCATAAAAACGAAAAAAAATGTATCTGGGGTGTTTTGTTGCATCCATAAAGATAAGCAAATGATGAAAGTTTCATTCAAATATTCTATCCGTTAAAGCTTAACGACTGGTTGAACTTTTTAAAGGTGACATCACTTGACCTTGACTAATTTGGTGACCGTAGACGACCTGACCTCAAAATGTTCACACATGGGAACTTGATGTGGTAAAAGGTATGCCAAATTTCGGTGCACTACCGCGCGCCGTTTCTCGACTATCCGTGGAAAACCTTGGGGGGGGGGGGGGGGGGCGTAAAATGACTCCCCCCGAGATGGAGCGAGTTAAGAGAACAGGTCCAACTTTGAGTGAGGATATTAGGATTTGAGACGCTGCGTTAAAACTGTTAAAGTTTAAAAAAACGTGAAGGTCGGATTGTACCGAGTCGGGCATTGCTGGTCTGAGTTGAGTTGTGGTCGGTGGGCTTGGCTGGGCTTGACTGGGCTCGGCTAGACTAGACTTCTTGGGCGGACTGGGTCCTTTTTATACCTTTTTTGTTCTTTTACGACGCATTCAAACGCTAGGTCATATCGCGTCGCCAACCCCTCACGCCGATTGGTCGCGGGTGGACTCTGTAAATGCCGTCGGTTGTGAGATTCGAACCCACGATCTTGCGATCAAGAGTCCGACGCTCTACCAACTGAGCTACCGCGGCCCCCGGCGTACCGGGTCGTGTCGAGTCGGTACACTCATGTGAACCTGTGTCGTGTATACAATGAAGTAGACTCGCCTGGTCTACGCCAACTATGCAAACAATCCCATGTTATATCATATCACACCAACAAAAAAACCATACCACGCACTAACCACGCGTAAAGTTGATAGGTGAACATCCGTCATCAATGCGTATGAGCATGTTACGAACAAACATGCTAATTAAACGCTACCGTCTACAGGTCTTATGAGCATCAGGAATTTTGCCCAGACAAGTCGCAATAGCAGGACTATAACGTAAATCACTACCCTGCAGATTGGTGGGTGGAGAGATGGCTGGGATGGCCACTGGCTAACACGATTAACAATCTCGCCACTTCAGAAGCTAATTGTTCAATCGTGCTTGGACGTGTGAACACTCCCAAATTCACGTGCCACCCTCTTCAGCTTGACGAACGCTTCGGTCCTTGACATTCCAATCGAGACCGGACCTATCGTTTCAACGTGCTGAAAACGCAAGCACGGATAGAACTATGAATGGATGAACCCAACCCCTCGAAATGGTTCAGTGCCGTGACAGAAACCACTGCTGAACTACTGCACAATTTACGGTTTATCGTCAGTCATACACTAAATGAGGAAAATGAGGAATACTTGACAGTAGTAGGAATAATTAACAATAATAGTAATTGAAAATGTCCCCTCCCCCACGAAAAAAAAACAACTAAGAGAAATCCTTCGGGAACCATCTCGCTTCCATTATCATCGGCGACACAAGTGTACACGCAAAATTACACGTCGATCGGACAAGACTTAGAGGTCGCGATACAAATATTCCGTTTGTTACCGTATTTTACCGGGATTATCAATATCAAAGTTACGGTACGTATGGTATCCGCATCTTATATCAAAGATGTGTGGCCACCTGATAATTTTCGAAAAAATAAGAGAGAGCTTCGGTCGCAAATGACATTGGCATATGCTATGCATCCAAGTTTTATCTATTTCTAGGTGTGCACATGGACATTGCCCGACTTGCGTTGCTAAGTTATCCACTTGGACTCAACCCCTGCACGAGGTAGTGACCAGTTGCACTGTGCGCGATGGCAAGCGTGCACACGGTCATAGTTAACGTGGCACAGCCTTCTCCATGTCATGCTTCTTGACATGGAGAAACTCTTTGGATATCTATTCATAGATAACCAAAGAGACGAAACTTGCATGTATGCAATGTAGTTAGGAAATTTGTTCATCTCTCTTCTTTAGAAAGTTACGAATGGGCCACGAACATTTTACATAAAACCCGTAAGCTAAGGTAACGAAAAGGCAACTTATGTCGGGACTAATGTTTTCTAGAAATGAACGCTTAAATGAACTCGCTATGGTCATGTGCACGCCAGTAATGCATCACCTTTACAACCGGAATTATATCAAATCGAACTCTTGACGTGCGAGCCACCTAACTTCGATTTAGAAAACAATGCAATACGTAGCTATCCAAACCACTCACTACAAATTCATGCCGTTTTTTATTGGAGCTTTCACGACGCACCAAATCATTCTACGTTATGCGGTCAATTACTCAAGAGGATTTGTAGGGACGACGAGAAGCGACAGGACGACTCACAATCTTTCGGTTGAGAGACCCGTGCTCTACCCTCGCACGTACTTTAGTCGACTGGAGGCGCGAGGTTATCACGGAGCCTCAGCTCACCTCGTCAAGAATAGACGAGACCTTAGTCGTCAGACACACTCTACTCAATATTCCCGCATATCGGGTGCACACAGAAGCTGTCGAGAGGGCTGTTCGGCTGGCTACCAATGTCTCTGAAACGTGATGGCGTGACGACGCGTGACGGCTATGTGCGTGTAACTCTACGCCAACGGTGATACTACCCACAGCCATTCCGGAAATCACATTCTGGGAAGATTTGAGCAGATAAGCACATATCACCACCACAGCCAATACAATGCACATGCAACATTTACCTAAACGAGTGTAAATGTGGCTAGTTTAGGGAAGATTGTGATATTATGGAAATATATGCTTAAATTATATCTTTTCCCAGGAGAATAACATTTATGCCATGTACCGGACAGAAAACAAACGGAGAAAATCGCATTATTTCTAATAGGGGATTCAGAAAACATATGGGTTTGCATGGATAGCTCAGCCCGCTAAAGTTTCAAATTTGTCTGCCAGATGCCAGGGATCTACCCTGGTCGACGGGAGCCTCAGCTCATCATGGAGCCCCTCAAAACAAAGATGTACCCAATGTGCGAAGTTCCTGACCACTTCTTGTCTTTTTCAGGGTTTGGAGAATCTCGACATGCTACAACAGGTACTTTGATATTAAACTATCAAATTCAGAGAACAAATTATTCGGCGATACACCCTACCACCATGCACCGCCGGCCGATGCACGTGGCATACCGGTATGGTGTGGTTCAACACCAAACCACGTATAAGCCATACGTGGGCGCTACATGGTGGTGGAGACTGGTCATCCATACTGGTGGATACTTCAACCCGTGCTTGTTCCCAGATAACGATTTCTACCGTGAACTTGAGGCACGACAAATGCGCTTTTAGTAGTATCATATCAGACCGACGAAAACTTGACGCAAACCAAACGGAGATCAAACTATTTGATAAAATCACCATGACACCGGTATGGAAACAGGATGAACGGGTAATACGAAGAATCGTTCTGGGAAACTGCAGGCCAGAGGATGACAAGAAGCTTGCATCGTTAATAAATTACCAGAACTCGAAAACAGCGTCGTTAATCATTAAAAACAACGTGCAGCGTGACACTGATCCACTAAAACAGACCAACATAGTACATATATAAGCTCATCGGCACACACGGAAACTGCGCATTCCAAAAGGTACACTACGTTGGCCACACCACAACCACTCGAGTCGACGGCTCACCATGCACCTACAGTTTGGTAGGCCTAAAATACACTACCAAAACAGTCATAACATCCCACTAACACGCAACACTTAGCCTTAGCCTATCTTAGCCCAGCCTTAGCCAATCTTAGCTAACACTAAGATAGTAGCGAAATGCGCAACCAAAAAGCGCCTTGCTTCGCTGGAAGCCACACACATTCGGAATAGCTCTCCGGCGACCAACGCGCAAACAAAATGAGCGCCATGGCGCTCTATGATACATCGCAGTGATATACGCCAATAGTGTGTGTATGAATATGTTAACTTCCGTACTTGTTTATCAGCAATACTTCCATTGGAAGTGCCCCTTTATGCATGTCGTACCAAAAATGACATTTTACCTTCCCAATGACAATGTTGACATTTTTCTAGGCATGCCCGTCTAAACGCCAAAAGTCGAAGTGAGGCTACTCGTGTCATTTCCCGCTGACCAGTGATGGTGTGAATTCTTACCTTTTGTCGAAGTGTCCATAATTGGTGTAAAAAAGGATATTGGACAATCCATCGCGATACATATGCCAGTATTGGATATATCGCTAAAATTCACCAGGAGGGGAGGAGTACAAAAATGCTCCCCAGTCAATGGCGGGTTAAGCTCCCGGTTAAAACTATTCGTTGATTTGGAAGCTTCTGACCGGAAAGCAAGCTAAGGATCAAAACAAGTTCCGCTTGTCATGGGTTCCGTTCTAGCAGAACACCTGCGTGTTTTGGAATAAAGCAATAAAATACAATATGCACGCTAGTTAAACGTACCAAGACCACGGGTGGTTCAATAAACATCTGAAATACATAAAGCTTGACAAGTCTTGAGTTTTAACACCTACGGGAATCATTTAGTTATTTGGGGTGTAGGGCGCTTCGAACAGAATTGATCATTCGCGCCCACACCTACGGGAATACAAAATCGCTTAGTTTTCAATGATTCTATTTTCGCTATATCTGAATTACTTCTACATTACCTCCTAGCAGACTTGTGCTCGACTCAAATTTTTTTAATCGGCTCACATTTGCCGATGTGAGCCGATTCAACTCATGATTCACAGCAGGTCAAAATTATTTGATTCGACTCAATTCAGACTCAGAGCTACAGAGATCCGATTCAACTCACGACTCAAACATAAATTTGAATCGATTCAGATCCGACTCAATGGTATCAGACTCATAAGCCATATGATTTTGTGTGCACTGCTCACACACTATTTATATATATATATATACATATATATATATATATATAATGTGAGGTCAAAACAAAGTTATACCAAAAATAATTTATTTGACAGACAGTTTGATGCCAACTCATCTTCATCTGTCTAATTAAAGAAGGGAATCAGTATTTATTCACACTAACGAAGATGCTCCAACATCAAAACATCTGTTGGATATATTATTTTTGCTATAACTTTGTTTTCACCTCACATTATTTATCATTCGCCATGCACTGTAATGGTTGATATATAGGATAAATATACAGATAAATGAACGTGCATGTGCATAAAGTAATTGACTCAAACAGATTAACGAGATGAATGGTTGTCAATGCATATGCAAAGCAATGAGTGCATAATATCTCAATCCACATCAGCATGATGCACACACAACCTGAATCATATACCTGACACACATCACCTAACTGCAACATGGCACCCAGGTTCTGCACTGCAATAGGTATCTGCACAGAATATGATTGCGTTGGTCTGTTGCCCCCACGAAGTTTGTCTGGTAGCAGGCTTGAAGGTTTCCGTTGTTATTTGGGTTTAAGGGCGCTTCGACCAAAGCGTGATCATTTAGCGCCCAGCTTGAAGGTTTCCCTTCACCATTGGTTACACCCAATTTTACCGACTTTCTCTACGCTATCTTGCATATTTTATGGCAATATAGGGTACTTTGACGTATTCTAATTGAAAGACCTATTCTTTAGCTTCATCAAAGGGTATCCTAAATGACCCAGTAATAATCGTCCTGCCCAACAATGTGCCATTTCCGGCAGGCTCACCATCAAGTGTCTCCAAAATAAAGGGCTTGTTCCTGATATTGGTAGGCTCCCTCTACCATCCATTTTACATGTTCAAGTTGTGACCCTCGTTCAAGAGCGGAAGAAAGGACAGTCAAGGGGGCGCTAAGTGCTCCATAGCTTCTTCTCCCCATTGGCAGGAGAGTTTCAGTTGAGTTGCAAGTTTCAGGAGGGCATTCCTAGATCACAATGGTGTTGTACATAAATGTTCAATTATGCATGTATCATCAACAATCCATGCAAGATTCACCAAGGAAGAATGCATCATGCCCTGGGTCTAGCTGGCCTGGAAAAACTGTTTTCAACAACTGCTGTATGTCAATGTAGGTAGGTAGGTAAATGTTTGGAAAAATAGGCTGATCCTAGATTTTGGGGATCCTGAACATTATCCTTTCCCGAAAATTATTTGTTGTTTTTTTCATCTGGAAGTTGAAGTTCCTAAGTTATTAACTTTTGACAACGAGCTGCTGTGATCAAGGAAAAGTGCTCAAAATTCACTGAAATGGGTGCAAGTTGAGTTACCATGCATGAAGTTTGAATAAAAATATTCTCCATACTGGATGACTACAAAATATTCCTCTCCAAATGCCGGATTACAATGCACAAATCCGACCTTGTCTATGCATGAGAATAAAATGTGTCAGAACAAATGCTCACTGGAAAGAATGGGAAAAGATTATAACTCACCTGGTGAGCGGAATACAAATATATTTGCTAGGAAGCAAATTAAAGTGACCATTGCGTATGATTTGAGAAAATTTCTGCAACCAAAATTCGACCATTTTTTTTTAAACTTCGAATGACGTCATGCGGGCTTGAAGGAAAATTTTGATCTACCTTCTTGTAAAGGTAACCTGGGTTTGTTATTTGTCACACAAACCGACGCAATTTATTCAGTGCAAATGCCTGTTCCAAAAAAAAGTGCATGGTCGTTTCAGTTCCCTATTATTTTTCACAATCACATCCCATTTCTGTGTTGTGTTTCTGGCACTAGAATTGACCCATGCATGATACTGATTGTGAATACCAAGCTTAGCATTAATACTTTTTTTTTGTAGTTATTGTTATCCGTTTTTGGTAAACAACTTAAGTACACCTCATTTTTTACTCACTGGCAGCTGATAAGTTGACAATTGTAATGCTAAGCATTAATAATTATACTGTGTTTTTACTCCCTACCTTGTGTCATGGCATACTATTTACAAAGATACACGCTTTATATCATTTGTTCATAACTTGCATTTGAGTCGCAAGACTCAAATGACTCATTGCGATTCAAATGATTGACTCGTGATTCAACTCATTTAAAAAAAGAAAGATGTGATTCAACTCGCGACTCAAGATATGTTTTTGGGAAAAGAATCGATTCAACTCACGACTCATCCAAAAACGATTGATTCATGAGTCGATTCTCGATTCAACTCGAGTCGAGCACAAGTCTGCCTCCTAGATTATATTTAACATCAGCTCGTAAAATGTACCTGTTTGTGCACATCATTCTTCAGCATTTGAAAACTCGGGGCGACGTTGGATGGTATGGCCTGGATGCCCCCGCCCCGAGGGTCTGTGGACGAGTAGGATATGCATAAAATTAACCTGAAGGGTGGACATTCATCTGGTAGTTGCAAAAAGAGCTGTACCCAAAGTTCATGCCAGTTACATGCTGCAGCAACAGTATGAAAAGATAAAGCTGACAGCTGAAGCCAATCTAATCTAATCATGCGGTGCAGGAGGTTCGCCATGGTCATAAGCTCGTGCGAGGTAGCAAAGATATACTCACCGAAGAGCACCGATAGCGTGGACCCAACCATAATAAAACAGGTTTACCCTCGCACCTCTGTGAGGATGCACGCATTTTAGCATGGTTGTCTTGCATTGCTAAGAAATCAGTTTTCGGCACCGAAGTTATGTTCATCCATATAAAAGTGCACGAACACATTTTATATGTTGCAAATCATGTTGTACGTGATAAATTAAATCTCGTGCTTGAAAAAAAGTGGGTCCTAAGTGGGCTTCTTTGCTAACTTTTGGTTATGCCATAAGCACGTAATCTGAAATGCATTATTGCTATTCTTGATACTTCCTTTGCACCCGAAATTCCATAACTGAAGAGTGTGCCATTTATTTTTGTTTCTTCCACAACGGTGATTGCTAGCAGGCGTCAAATTGATTCAGGCTACGGCGCGAACGGCCGCACTGTGTAGCGGCAGGTGGGGACCGGCGGCACAACGCCGGTAGGTACCGGAGCCGAGGCAGGTGCCAGATTGAAAGCCAGCGACACAACGTCCGATGGTGGCGGGTGGGGACTGACGGCACAACGCCGGTAGGTACCGGAGCCGAGGCAGGGGTCAGAGTGGAAGCCAGCGGCACAACGTCCGATGGTGGCGGGTGGGACCGGCGGCACAACGCCAGTGGGTACCGGAGCCGAGGCAGGTGTCAGAGTGGAAGCCAGCGACACAACGTCCGATGGTGGCGGGTGGGACCGGCGGCACAACGCCAGTGGGTACCGGAGCCGAGGCAGGGGTCAGAGTGGAAGCCAGCGACACAACGTCCGATGGTGGCGGGTGGGACCGGCGACACAACGTCCGATGGTGGCGGGTGGGGCCGGCGGCACAACGTCCGATGGTGGCGGGTGGGACCGGCGGCACAACGCCAGTGGGTACCGGAGCCGAGGCAGGTGTCAGAGTGGAAGCCAGCGACACAGCGTCCGATGGTGGCGGGTGGGACCGGCGACACAGCGTCCGATGGTGGCGGGTGGGACCGGCGGCACAACGCAGAGGTCCTGTTGCACATTGGTGGCTACTTTATGCCAATAATTGACCTGGATAGTGACCGTTTTATCTACGTTTTAGGTACAGCCGGCCAGAAGGCGGGCAGGGTTGGAAACATGGCAGTGTCCTGGGCGCTTGCCATCCAGAATCCTATCCTTTCCAGGAAATTATTCACTCCTGTTCTCACCACAGGATTAATGGCCGTCTAAAAAGCATTGCAAGCTCATTGCTGTTTGATAAACATGCCAAAAACGGATTAGAAAGCACCAAAAAAAACTTTTCGTCGTCAGAAACATAAAAAAAATATCTTCTTTGACATGGATATAGCCAAATTTTCCCCTCCAACTCCAGGATTCCAACACAAATATAATCCGGAGGGTGGGACGATTCCAACACATCAATCCAATTCGGAGGGTGGGACGATTCCAACACATCAATCCAATCTGGAGGTTGGGACGATTCCAACACAAATATAATCCTGAGGGTGGGACGACTGACACATGGGGCACCGAACGCGTGACCAAGGAATGGGAGTGGGTGTTCCCTACATAACGGATTCCTACGGCGCGGGCCATTCAGACACGTCCCAGGACTGGCGCAGCAAGGGGAGGGGGGAGGGGGGGGGGGGGCAACCATAACTTTGCGACGGCAGTCTAGCCATGCTGGGCCCCCATGCTCAATGGGCCCCTCTAGCAGCACGTATTTTTACGACATTGCTATCATCTCAGGCCCTGCCAGACTCATGCGCTGGCCGAGGAGAAGGTGTTGAGGGGGAATACGCTCTTCTTACCGCTCAACATTGATTGGGCATAATTCAACATTCGAAGGTATGGATGGCGTCCGTAAAGTTACGAGGAATGCGATATTCATATTCAACCCAAATCGACGACACCGTAGATTTCAACGAAACCTTCGATGAGAAAAAAAAACGTGCTGCGGGGTATAGCATTTTCTGATCTCTGCAAGTCAAAGGTCAATTCTACAATAACGCAAACAAATAAACAAAGGCAATCAATACAATCGAAATAGTATCTTGAATACGAAAAAACGACAGGGTAGGGCGCACAGCGCAGATGCTGAAGGAAATGCATCTATATTCAACGCCCGTATAAGATAATATATAGTGTAAATAATTGTGTAGTCCATCTTGTCGGACCGTTGCATGGGCCGGCGCGCTCGCATCATCTCACATAGCCTTTGACGACGCTAGTCTTGGCCCAGATGATAACTAAGGAGATTAGTAGATAGCCCACAAATCGACAAGTCCCACCACACGCTGAGAGGCAGTAGTGCTATCAGACGGCCAATATATCACCCCACGTCACGCTCATAAACACACCCACTGCTTGCTGGCAACATTGATAATACCCAGCGCCGTCACAGTGGGAGGTGTATTTCGCAAGACATCGTTAAAGGAAAGTTGAACGTAATTCCTTTTTCATCCAACAGTTGCCAGCAGTTGTATTTTCCATGTTTCGGGGCGATGAATCATACTTCACCTTGAAAGTGAGTCACTTTAGTTGTTGTGCCAGTAATTGTTAATATAATGATAATACATAAGCAATGCTAGTCAGCATAGTTTGATCCACCGCCAAGATGCGCGGAATCAGGAAAAGCCCAGCACAAAAGTCTCCGGTGTGTCCATCCAACCGCCCCTCCCCATTCTGATAGCATTACGGATACAGCACACACCTTAGCTTTCGAGAAGCGCCTCGTTCGCTTGCCTTGGAATACAAAATACAATGGGGTGTCATGCTACAGCAATTAGGATGGAGAGGAAACAATGATATGATCACGCATACGGGTCACACGAACCATTAATACCCCATGCATTCGTCGCTACCGAAATGTACGCTTGAGTGACCATTCCAGTATCAGTCTTGTGCGTCGATTCTACGTTGCTTAGTTCATACACCATACACTTTAGTTTGAAATTTGACCAAATCCAGTCCGCTTCTATTGGTATTAGCTGGTTAAAACCAGCTCAGCCATTGATACAACTAATAAGTCGGCAAAAACCGGTTTCAGCCGGCTTTTAACAAGAGAGCGGATTTGGATCCATGAAAAGAGACCTGATGGAGCCCTGATCCATCGTCTGTCTCAAGAGCAAGAAAGGGGAAAAAGAAAGCGCATAAACCCACATGGATGCAAGGAGAGCCTCTAGGAATCCACCTGAAGGCCAGAAGAGCAAAATACCTTAGGTGAGCAGATGAACAAGCAGGGATCCAATTGGAGGTCAGGAAAGCCGGTTGATAAATATGTCCTGTGGATCAGGAAAGGACAGGGATTTGGAAATCAGTATAGTTTAGCATGTTACCTGTCTGGCCCCATTCCATCTTACCACTATTGGTACTGGCCAGGGGAGCAGCCAGGTACTCATCTGCATCCCAGTGGAGCAGCCATGGACTCACCGGCAGGCCAGGAGAGCAGCCATGACTCACCTGGAAGCCAGGAGAGCAGCCATGACTCACCTAGAGGCCAGGAGAGCAGCCATGACTCACTGGAGGCCAGGATAGCAGACATGACTCACCTGGAGGTCAGGAGAGCAGCCATGACTCACCTGGAGGCCAGGAGAGCAGCAATGACTCACCTAGAGGCCAGGAGAGCAGCCATTGCTCGCAGCAGACGCAGACTCTGTACGAGAAAGTGGCCCAGGTGTGGGTCAGAGTCCAGGCTGCCTTGCACGCAGCTGAAGAAGGACGCCATCTTGTCCACCGTGCCCACGCATACAATGTAGCTGGGGATCAGTTCAGTCACCAATTAGCACATCGGATAGCTGGGGATCAGTTCAGTCACCAATGGTCACATCGGGTAGCTATGGATCAGTTCAGTCACCAATTAGCACATCGGATAGCTTGGGATCAGTTCAGTCACCAATTAGCACATCAGGTAGCTGGGGATCAGTTCAGTCGTCAATGATCACATCGGGTAGCTAGAGATCAATTTAGTTACAACGATCAAATGATCACATCGGGTAGCTGGGGATCAGCTAAGTCATCATTAATCACGCCGGGTAGCTGGGGAACAGTTCTCAGTCACCAATGATCACATTGGGCAGCTGGACGGCACCTCCCGACACATGCCAGGATGTTGGACAGGAAGCTGCAATCTAACAGCCAAACAACTAAACCCAATTGGCGCCGGGAAGTTGTAGGAACACCAACCACCGATATCCGGGGCCAAATACATCACCAATATATGCCAATTTTAGTTTATTCACTAATGAAAGACCTAGACCAGAACTGTTAGGCGGTTTCCGTCAGGTGAGTGGATGGGGGATCTTTGTTGTAATTCACTCATACAAAGCGGTAAAGCGATTGTACATCTTCTTTTTTCGGGGGGGGGGGGATCCGCCCTCCCGGATCCGTGGTGGACGCCTAGTTTTTCCAGTTTGCCTATCAGAACCATTTTCCTTAACCCTCGCCGGACCGGGGCTCTGCAGAGCCCCTCAGGTTTTGTTCAGGGATGGCGGATGAATGAGTAGACGCAGATACACGGAATTTTCAGTACCTTCTCATACATGTTTTGCATATGTCGTACAAATTCCAGGTCAAGGCCATCAAAGGTCCTTGGTCTGGGACGGGTCTGGGACGGGTCAGGGACGGGCCTAAGAGGATAATGTTACAAAATATACAAAGCGTCGTTAATCAAAGTAATTGCGGCTATCAACATCAAACTCAGATCATGCTGTTCTTCCATCAAGACGAACAACTCTGCTTGCTAGAAATTCTGATTAAGGTCAAGATTACTGGCCAAAGGTTGGGCCAATTTCCGTATCTTACAACGGTATGAAGTGAGCAAAATTGAACTCGATGACCTGACCTCGCATGATCTGACCTTATCTGACCTGACTTGGCATTGACATATAATTACTTTCGAAGTAGACTAAACCTAGGCGAAGGCTGAAGTGATGTTTTATCATTCTATATATCCTCTCTACGTGATCTAAATTCAGGTTACGATGTCAGAAGCTGAACATTTTACAAAGATGCATTATCATAACAGTTCTTCTTTGGAACACAATTTACATACATCAAAGGTGATATGCAAGTGACATCCAAGCTTGAACCAAAGTGGCATTACCGTACGGCGTAATCAAACCTTACCTTAGGATTGTCGGATATCAAACAGATGTACACACTTTGCTTGAGTAGTTATGTTGAAAGGAACATAGACATATAGTTATATTTGCCAGGCCATTCCCAAAGGTAAAGGTTATGTCACTGCCAGGACCCACTATGACGTTTAATGGCCTCAGCCTGGCCAACAATAAATAAATATGCTGCTATGAGTTGTATGCAGCATTGGCTTGCCAATAGCATTCTTCCCTGTTTATAACATGCATAGTTCAGGAGCTCATTTTCAAGCTTGATTCTGACCCGACCTGATCTATCTTGCCTTACCAATAGCGTCATGAGCAATATACGTACAATAATCTGTTAGTTCTAGGAAAACGCCGAAAGAAAACAAGCTCAACTTATTTTACCGTGTTCAAAAATTAAGGAGATTACCGGATATTCTTCCAAAATGGCATCTAGTGACATACTAATCGGCTAAAATGCAAATGCAGTGGGTACTTCGGGCTCCCAGGACCAGAGCTTTCTAACGATGCTTTGCATTTGCGACTGTCTCAGGTAGATCGGAAGTTAGGGTCGGACCGGGGTTCTTCAAGAGCCCCGGCCCGGAGAAGGTGTATTTTCTGGCCGGCGGGGAGGAAGTCAAGCTCCACCTATAACACTCATTTATATGTCCATGACGACAAGGAATAAGACAACGATAGCAAGGAATTTATATTGGTGCAGAGATTGACTATGCTGCGACATGAAACACGGTATCGATTAATCCTTGGACCAGATAGTGTGCCATTGGCAGCCAGTCTAGTGTGGCCAATAACGCAAGCAGATCACAGGGTCATTTAACATCCATAAAACATAAATCACTGTCTCCGCAACCTGCAATGCTTATATCCCCACTCCGTTCCTTGTAGGAAGAACACACAAACTGATGCAATATACCACACAGTCGCATTTTTCCTGGTTGATAGAGCTCGAGGGCAAAGTGTCTGATGAGTACTGTACCCGAAGGTGACCAACAGTCTCCACTGCCGAGCATAGCACAAACACTGACGCAACCCGCGCTCCGATAAACAGACGACCGCCACCACGGCACGCCCGACTATCGCAACACACTGCAGATTGTGGTGCCCTTTTGGCACCATGGGCTTGTCAGAAGAGCATGACTGAGGTGGTAGCCATTGCGGCTCACATCGACACACACCTCAGGTGACCACCGCACCTGGCAGGAAATGTCAACAGCGCTCACAAATATAGGCAGTCGTGGCATTTTAAGTTCATATTCTAACCGCATTCGATCAGCTATTCCACCCTGGGCTTCGGCACGTGAATGACGTAACAACATTGGCGGGCTTAATAAACCTAGCACAAAAGTGACTACCCAGGTGAGAGAGGATCGTTCAGGCCTCTGAGCAGGGACCCCGACCGATGCATGATATGTCTAAATAGCTTTGAGTCCAATGCACTAGCCGGTCCCACCCAGGGGTAATAGTTCTGGCCACTATAGAGCCTGCGGCTGCAACATGAATGCATCAAAGATAAGGTACTTCAGGTGGAACGAGCGTATTGCTGACGGTAATAGGAGGCCCTCGGGTATCACGGACGTATTGCTGACGGTACTAGGAAGACGTCTGGTAGCACGAACGTACTGCCGACGGCAATAGGAGACCCTCCAGATAACACTAGAGTATTGCTGACGTTAATGGGACATATCAGATCGCAGAAAGCTGTTCTGTACTGTACACTGTACCTAGAGGCTATAAGACGGCCATTGAGCAATGTGACCAGATCTGGTTTGCTTGGTTTGTTCTCGTGCCTTTGGGGAGGCTACTTTAAGGGATACAAACGATGGAGGGTTCCACTGGAAGGCAGGACCTACCAATTTGTAAGACCCATCGCTATGTACCTCGAAGGAACATGATCCCCTGGAAATGTCTGCCGCTGGTTTCTTCAACTGTCCCCTGGCCTCCCACTTGTCACAACCATTTCAATCATATCACTGATTTCGCCTCGCACATCCGGGAATTGTACCAAATACCTTGGACTACAATACGAGGTTGCACCAAAAACCATGTCCTACAATACGGAGTTGTACAAAATGCATTGGACTACAATATGGAGTTGTACCAAATACCATGGATTACAATACGGAGTTGTACCGAGTACCATGGATTACAATACAAGTACTCTCACTGCACGCCAAGTCGGCGCTTTCGACGGCATAGAAAGCATTTAGAGCTTTGTGGGAGGGGGGGCAACACATTGTGAAGTTACTCTTCCTTTTCAAAGCATAAGGGAAGCATGGCCTCCATAAATCCGCTGGATGCACTCCTGGCCACAACAACTGAACATTGTTAACTCTCAGCTAAGAGCACCAATGCCAGTCACCATAACACAGCTGGTCTGTGCTGCTCTGCGGTGTGTCTCACCTGCACACGTCCTGCAGCAGGCTCCAGCGCTGGTGTGACAGACCAGCGCGCGTCAGCGAGGTCAGGATGGCCGAGGTCAACTGCATCAGTGCAGCGGCGCCTGGGTCACAGCGTACACCGCCAGTGGCGGCGCACGTGGTCGACAGACGGGTCAACCTGACGAGTTACACCAGGTCACACGAGGTCACACACACACCGGACCCCTCCCCTCCCTCTCCATGCACACGCGGGCGCGAATGATCAACTCTAGTCGAAGCGCCCTAAAGCCCGAACAACTAACAAACTAACCTCCATACACAGACGGTCCAGCCTAAACGCAATGGTCAAATAAGGACACAGCATACTGCTTCTGCGCTGGAGCAAGTCGTCGACAGATGGGTGGCAAGGGCCACACAACCTCGTAACGTGCACAGCCCGCGGGTGACACAACTGTGGGCCAGGAATAATTTTCGGGCGAGGGGCATTGTCAAATGGTATATTTGTGTGTAGACTAGTCTGTCAGATGAAAGTGAAAGAACCTCAGAAACAGTGCATGTGTGGGGCCAGTGGTCAGTGGGGGTGGAGGCATGAACTGATTCACTGATTGACTGCAACACCGCATATCAGCCCACTACTCTCACAAAAATACACCACATGTCAGTTCCTTCCTACGAAAAATGCGTGGCACGTGCTGCACTCCCATCCCATGCAAGAGAAAACAGAGCACGGAAACACCAGAAAGACGTCCTGCTGTTCATACTATTCGCCATGCTCTTGTATGTGTAAGGTGGTTGCATTCGTAAACTCGCATTTGCTTAATGCATCACTACAAACTAAATAGCTGGCTTAGAGTTTAGTGCAGAATCCCGCACTACTCAGAAATTATTTTAACCCAGTAATAGAGAAGGTAGTCACACAAAACGAATTCTTAGCAATTATGTAAGTTTTCCTGGCGAATTAGATCCTGACATGACCGAGCCACACGCCTCAGCGGTGCGGACACACTATTTCTGTGTACCGGCATACTTTGTGCTGTGTTCGCCTGTATTTTAGCAACACCAAACGTTCTGGAAAAAAATAAGTTGTATTATGTGCCAGCTGAGCGTGCGCCCATTTGGACATTCAATCCCGGACAAGCCCAATGCTACGTCATAGGGCGTTCTCACTGTCTGGTGGCGGAAATTCCGGCCCGAAATTTTGCTGAATTAGGTCGCAGAGGTGAGAATGTACTACAGTCTGCGCTTCTACATGATGGCTATGCACTCTGAGGGTCACCGGAAAATACAACAAGGTATTTTCAGTGTGCTTTGGTATGAAATATGAAACAGGGTAATCGAATTGGTACTTGAAGACTTGGTCCACTCATGAAGTCCACTCATGATATTCGAATTTGATTTGGAGATTTTGCAACTCGCGAATGATCAATTCTGGTCGAAGCGCACTAAAGCCCAAATAACTAACAAACGAGATTTTGCAACTGATGCTTTTGGAGAGGCAATACTTTGCCGCCGCTGATGATTGTATGGGTTCTAAGTGGAAAGTCAGCGTTCATAGTAGATGTATCTTAATCATACCTGAAAACATTCAGCCATCCAGCATCTGCAGCTGTACCACTTTGATCATATTTTGGAAGGGAGCATCGGCACGGGAAACGCGGCAAACTAGTCTTGCTTACTCTTAATAGGGTAAACAGTTTACTCTTAATAGGGCCAAGTGTCGCGAAATCCTGGCCAAATATGCCAAGATTTGCCAAAATGCGAATTGAGAGAGCAAACGTCACCGTAAACTCACCATGCAATAAAACATTTGTAGGCTTGAAGCGATCCAACATCCGCAGGTCATTATGGTGGGACTATGTGCATGAGACCAAATGAAGACATTCAGTTGCAATATATATTATAGTCAAGTGTGAGGTCTCGAAAAAGCCTAAGCACATGCCATTTGGAGTTGTTCTGAGGTTGCGCAAAGGCGAATTATCCGGGCAAAATTTTCGGTGGACGGTTGACGTTCCGAGCAGAATAAACAGAACGATATGTTGTTTCTAGCTTCATACGTACATTTTGAATTATTAGCGTGGTATCACAGTGTACCATAAGTAATTAATTATGAAGATGTTATGGATCATAACTGGTAAGTTTCGCTCTGGCATAGGGAAGGGGGTCTGAGGATCCAGGATTCACACATAGTCCAATATTAAAAGTGTAGCCAACAGGGGAATGATAATCAAGATGCAAGCGCAACAATCGGAGAGCATTCTGTGTGCATCGCTCTCAGGCAAAAACTTGGAATGGACTCTTAGTCAGGAAGCATGGTGAGTGAGGGAAAGAAGACTGTCGCAGTCGAGAAGAGTCTGTATGATTAGTGGGAAACCGGACAAATGTACGCAAAGCAAACGTACGCATAGCAGATGCACGTACGCAAATGTACGTAAGCAAACATACGTAAGCGCACATGTACGTATGACAAATGTGCGTAAGCTCAAATATGTTTGCAATGGTATTTTACCCAAGATAACAATATTCGCGCATTCATCAGACAGGTGCTGATGTCCCTCTATTTTCCGTAGTATATTTTTGTTCTTGGTTGTTGTCAGTTATACGACTTGTTTTATGGTCTTTACCGGGCTGTTGAACTTTGATGGCGAGGCTCGCATTACCCACTACACAGCGGTGTGCCTGAATTCCCACATACTTAAAACTGAGAGTCACCATGGCATACATATATTTTGTTCATTAGATCCAAGGGGAACCGAAGCATAAACCAATCGTGTTCATTCAATGATATTTTCTGTGAGATCCTTTTGACGGTGGAAATTCCGAGTTCACTGCTAGATATGCAAGACATGCACTGATAAATAAACATCATTTTGCCCAGCTCGCCAATCTTCCGATACCATACGTGCACCTCAATCCTCCAAATAGACAGAAACGGCCCACGTTATGCGGGCATAAATCAGCATTGCGGACGGATTTCGGCGCATGCCACTGACCTCGTGATCAGCAGATCCAGGGCGGTCGAGACCATGTTGCTGCTGACCATAAATGCACAGTTGTCCGGGTGTGCGTGGCAGGCGGCCGCCAGCGCACGACTGACATTTCCCACCGTCCTGAGGTCACACACAAACACCAGCGTTCCGGGTCAGAGGTCAAAATAGGCAACCGTGTGAGCTCGCCACCGAACAAAGCATTCGACCCAACTACCTAACAAAATACATGACGCAACGGGTCATTACTTGAAATCCGGGCGTTTTTTAAACGTGTTTATCTCAAGTCAGAATCGGGATAGAAAGGAAAATCCGACATCATGTCGGAGTTAACTTAAGGGTCTATGCATGCGCCTGTTTTGTTTACATTGAGAATTGCATAATGGATGCCACTGTGCAAAATAAAGACGCTGTCATGTCCGTAAGCTGGCAGGTGAACGCTGATTGTATATAATTGTATACGCTGATTGCATACATCCGAATAAGCCAGTCATACATTGCAAATCATTTTACGTAGTCCCAGGGTAGTTCCAAGAAGTACCGTTTACGATGTAATAATACTTGTAGGAGAAAGGAAAGGTGCTAAGCTCATGAGGAAAGGAAACCCGCTGCCAAACTGACGTAGGCACAAAACAGATGCTGGTGAAGGAGACGACGAATGTGCCCCAGTAGATCCTCTCCGAAATATTCAGGTGTAGCCATACCCTTGTCTTGAAAGTTCTAAAAGAAGCTGGTCTCAAATACAGGAAGACACAAATGGTACCTCGAGTGGCAGACAAACAAAAGACGTCGCCTAAAACCAGGATCCGCCACCTCTCCCGTAGATCCACGCTGACTGAGGGTGAATGTGAGGTCGCAATGGACGACGAAGGCTCTTTATCACCTATACTGGGAGCGAGATGCCAGGAAACGTAGGATTATGCACTGGGCCTGATGTTCCAGATGAAGTGAGGAAAGATCCCGAGGGAAGTTCCATAGGAAGGTTGTGGTCTGGATGGCCATAAGCCCCCGAGGGAAACCATCTAACATCTAACTATCGATCTAATCACATCAAACTACATGTCGGCTCATAATGAAGCAATACAATCTTTCCTACTCAGACCGTCAGACACCAGACGTGGTGACCGGCCGGACCGTAACAACCCGAGTTAAGAACACTGCAGATATCCAATAGAAACTAAGTAGCCCCAACACTCCCAGAGCGGGGCAGTCAATTTGAAACCCACTAACATACTGAAACAGCCTTTTCGTCTCAAACTGGAGTTTTGGGTTCAAAACCCCGTTGAACAGGGAGGGGGAGGTGCACACTCGAGCATTCCTGCATGGGTGTCATACCCTGCCGGAGCGGAGTCACCTTTCCATTGGTGCACAAGCCCTCAGTGCTCTCCTGGTATCCGTCCCTGAAGCTAGATCGATGCGGTAAACGACACGGTACAGCTCCATCCTTGAACTGTAGAGTTACTTGGAAACTGTTTTGGTTCATCGTTCACCGTTCAAATACGTCAATATCGGTGCGCAGTTAGTCATCCGGTCTTCGACGAAATTTTCGGATTTTGGTCGTGAAACAAATGCGATTTCGTGCTTCATTATCGATGATGTGCAAACTGGAGGCTTAGTCTAACACCATGGCACACACAAAGGTTACCCATTAGGTCAAATTAGTTAGTTAGTTATTGGGGCTTTAGGGCGCATCGACTGCATTGGTCATTTAACGCAAGTACCCGGAAACATGCAATGAAGTGGTGAAGCTGACGATTTCCGAAGCAAATTATGCTGAGAAAAGGGCAACAAGAGACACATGACCTGATATTGAATTGAAACTTTGGAACAGTACTAGAGGACATAATTTGGCATTACATGCATTCTGCTTCATAAAATCTAAATTATTGGCAAAGCTACAGCAATTGTTTGCTTCAATTTTTTTCTTGATTTGGTGACGTGACATCGAGGTATTTTCCTCAATTTGCATATTTTTCTTTAATCATCTGTTTATGCATTTATCATGAACTTTTGCTTAGATCCAAAAAGTGTCATGGGGGCACCTTGACTGGAGGTGCATCACTGGTAAAGTATCTGCACCACCGCAAAAGTACCTAGAGAGCACACTTGGCCTTTTCCACTCAGAGGCACACAATGTGCACTCATCATTTCTCGAGGTATGCAAAATGTCAAAGCGACATGTCAACGCTTCGGGAGTTATCTGAAAACATCAGGCCAAATTGACCTCCCCGCAATGCGAGGGCTAGACAATCGTCTTCTCATCTTCCGTTGAAAAATTGAACGGACACTTGAAATCACCGACAACCCAGCTTCTACCATGCAGACGGTCATCGACCTTCAGTTTGGTTTCCAGCAACGCGAACCACGCAACTTTTCAGTACACACATGGCCTCTCCGACCTTGATGTTGTAAATAAGCTCACCTGGACGGCACAATCTCCACGTCACGTGACAGCTCGTCCTCAATCATAGCAATGATCTGGGAGAGCACGGCTAGGCCACCGCTGCCGCACAACGTTGACTGGTCAGCTGATATCTGACGACACAGTACCAGCTCACGTCAGGTCAGGTCTGGCTCGGGTTCAGGTCAGGTGACATCTGATGAAACGACATCTATTGGTCAGGAAGCAGTTGATACCCCACTGTCACTCAAATATTATTGTTCATGCATAAAATCAAAAACGAATAGGCACTTCCAATTTTCAACATAGCATTCTTCAATATCCTGGGATTCTAACGATGCGTGATGTTATATTTAGTCATATGAAAGCGAGGTATTGACTTCGTTTTGGATACTTCCGAAATAGTACCTTGAAGCACTATCTTCTTTTAACTAGGATAAAATGGAGATTACATTAGCTTAAGCGTCTAAATTATCCCCGGGAGTGACTCACAGGCCGAAAAGTCACCTGTGCACAAGTTGGATCAGTGACCTCAGAACCTTTATAAACGTGTTAAACGTATGCAAGTATGCTCCCTGAGAAATCCATTATCCTATCACATCGTTTTTGTTGCTTATTGGGTAGTTCTCGACGCACTTTATGCACGATCACGGCTAATGGCGCCGCCCACACTGTTTCGCCGGTGGGCCGCGGGATTTGGAAATGTCCTGAGTGGTGCGAGTGTTGAATCCAGGACCTTTGGTACCAAGAGCTCAACACCTGAATCACTCGGCCATCCCCACCCATGCCCTACCACATCCACATCGAAGCCAAACATAAGCGATTTTGAGGGTAACAACTGAAATTAATTGCCAATAATTCGCGATTTCGGCGGAAAGCGTGGTGACGTGTTCACTCCTATGACATCACAACTCAGTGATGGCATTAAACCATTTATATACAATAAGGTCCGCAAAAAAACTGCCGCATTCGCTAAAGCGTGAGGCGGTGCACTTACGAGTGTCGTTTTCCCGTGGTTGTTAAATAAAACCAAGTGTGGGGGGGGGGGGCGGTGCACGCATGGATGAGGGTGAATTGGTCAGACGAGATCTTATAAGAACACAGGGACCCAGCGGATGTCTCGGGGACAGAGAACACGTACGTGGTAACGCTGATTGACATCTAACACATCAGTACTCAAAATAGTAAACCAGCAAAATAATACCAACACTTTCGACGGGGAGTGAGAGTGGGATGGGAAAAGGATCCACGCCGTCATCAGTTAATAAATTTGCAACGCTTACAGCAAGGCAAAATTATTTCAGGTGCAGAGTCCTCATCACCAGAATATGCCCACAACCGATGCAAAATTTCACACATTATACCTCATCCATCTCGACAGGCATAACATAATTAATAACATAGCATACCTATAACATAATGTATACTTAACATATAGCACAACTTAACGGGACCGGGAAACACGTCGGGCTTCCATGTTTGCATTGGGGCTGCATTTTCTTATTAAACGTCTGGGGCTACATTCCAGAACTGAAACACCCCACCCCCCTCCCACCCCAGAAAATATCGCAACAAAATGTAACCTTGGATGCAAATTCATGGCCAACACCTAATAGATACTCATAGTTTCTTTTACTCTAAACTCTATAAGAGTTGGGCGCCTCCTCAGGCTAATCGTACTAGAAGCATTTGAGCTTCGAACCTCAACTTTCATGGCTTTCCCTCCTTTCCTTCATCGTGTCAATATATTAGTTATTTGGGCTTTAGGGCGCATCGACTGCATTGGTCATTTAGCGTGTCAATAGATTAAATCCCAATGCAAACACGGTGGGTCCCAATGCAAACAGAGGAATATTCCGGGAGGAAAGTGTAAACTTTTCGTCAGTCACCAAGATATTGTGCCGGGCGTTGATTCCCAGTTCCGGTTGCATGCGAAGACAATATCTCGTAACCGGCTGAGGAATGGATTTTAATACGTTCGGTTTTTAATCATATAATATTTTAAAATATCAGAGACAATCTTGGGAAGGCAACCTTGAAGAAAATTTCTGAAATTAGTTTTTGGTAAACTTTGGTTGGAAGTAATTGCAACGTGCCTGCATGTAGCACCGGGAGCCAACAGGGGAATCAGGTGTGTGTTTTCGGGATGAGGCAACATCAACATGGTTGAGCGTGACACACGGCTGAAATAAGTGTGGGATTGGAGGCTGATTTGCTGCTATATGAGTGCTTTGTTTTTGTTTTGTTTTTATAATGTCACACACATCAACCTTCCGGTCAAATCCTCACACCCCATCTTGGGGGAGGGGGATCATTATTAGCCTCTTTTCATCTCCAAACTAAGCATCGCATGAAAACGAGAGGTGTCATCGGAAAGCGCTCGACGGGTAGTACACGAAACCATCCCCAACATTTTTAGATCATATATCTCACCCAAATTTTCCAAAAGCAAGCCCTGAACCCTACTTTTGGTTCCATCAACATGTGACACCGTGACACGGCCGGTCTTGCCGAGACACATCCGGCTGATCTGGTCCGTCTGAACTCATAAAATAGCTTTACTTTCACCTTGACTGCGTCAGACACCCTAAAAAGAATCCTCGCTTCAAATGCAGCACGTTCAGCGAGAGTGAGCAGTGAGCACCGTGCACCCAAACATGGTGCCACCCCTTCCCTTGTTTGTCATTCCTGATACTTCACTACATTCGCGGATTTTTATTATCGCGAGGCAATAAATGGTTGTGCGAATGGTTTATCGGTTATCGGAATGTGATTGTTATATTGTGGATGCTTCTATCTCATTGTAATTCATGGTAAGGTATAACTCATAAATCGTCTACAACCATAATTTGAGACATTTCTGCTATTTTGTTCAAGCTTTAACTTCACGAGTTAGAATACTTGTGCAACACTACATTCAAGATCAGAGGACTAACATTATCATCCCATCACGTGCCTCTAACGTTAAAAGCCTTGTCTTTCAGTAATATACCGTTCTAAATACATATTCATACAGGCCACCATAAACTAGCGCAAAAACAACCATGCATGCATAATTTTGAACAGATATGTAGAGTTTTAGGAGCGAATCCCTTGTATTTGCTTCGAAAGATAACATATCGAACTATTAATATAGCAAAAACATTGGTGTATTTGTGAAATGGCGTTGACCACCCCAGAAACTGTAAATAAATGTCCCACTAGCGACTCAATAGGAATATCACTAGTTTCCATTTCTGCGTCCATTTTTCCAGTACTCCCTTAACGGAAATCTGTTTCTAAAGATGGTAGATTATGTCCCATGGAACGACCCCGTGAAATAATAAGGCAGTTACTTTCCGAGATCTTTTCCAACATGAGTGGTGACTGTTTCAGCACGTCCTAATTATGATTACGTGACATTTATGGGGAAAACACTAGCCAAATTACTGCTATAGCAACAAAATCAGTGAGGCAATATTGAGATTGCTTGGCTTTTTAGTGCTGAAAAACCCCATTGGTTGCTTTCTTCAACACCAGTTTCGTGTTTAGGGCAATTTCGTGTGCTAGGGCGAGTAACCATGCCTGGTGCGAGGGACAGTCGGACGGTGTACTGAGTCGTGCGCCGGTCCACACATATGCTCGGCACCCACACACGGCTGCCGGCCGATCGGGCCCCGCTACGTACGCCCTTATCCAGTATGCGGGTGATCTCGCCAACGGTGCGGTCCAGTGCCGACACGGCCGAGTTCGGCCAGGGGCCGCGCCCCTGCGCCGCCACCACCTTGTTCAGCTCCTTGACACACTTGATCAGCTTGGCGCGGTGGGGCGAGTCCACGACCTCCGGCCGCGCCTGCGATGTCCGGGAGAACTCCTCCTGCCTGTGGCACACATCAGAGCCTGTACCAGTCGGTGTCATCCGCAGAATGTCTGGGAAAACTCCCGCGTATGGCACATATCTGAGCCTGCGCCAGTTGGTGTCATCCACACAACCTCGCTACGTCTGTCTGAGGTAACTTCACCGCGCGCACACACATATACATACACAGATACATCCATATACACACAGATACACCGACACACCACCACTCGCACACCCACCCATACACATCTGCACACTCACGCATATCCACATACACACACACACACATACATTCACATACCCACAAACAAGCACACATGCACACAGACACATGCACAGACACACATGCACGCACGCACGCCCATACTCCAGTACTAGTCACCCACAGGATTGCGTCACCTATCTGACCTGCGGAATGAGACATAGGCGTCCGTCGGTGGTGTCAGACAACTCACGCGTCTCGGGACTATAGTCTCGGACTGATACCCGTCGTCACGACAGGACCTTGTCTTGTCGCGAGACAAGAAGTGCCTTGTCCACATGTCTATGTTATGAGATGTGCTCGGCGCTGATGCTCACCTCGCAGCCATGCGCGCCTTGATTTTCCTGCAGCGTTTCTTGAGTGTCTTGCGGCGGTCCTTGTCGTACGTCCAGTTGAGAATGTGCTGTGGCGCCGCATCTGTGATGTGCCGCATGTTGTAGAGCAGCAGCTCCTCGCCGGCCAGGTCGGAACCGGCCGCCGCCCGCACAGACTCGCCGTGCTGCCGCCCGCGGAGGTGCGACAACAGGTACACCTCGGAGCCGATCTGGGGAGCAGTGTCATACACGGTCACACCTCACAGTCATCTAGGGAACAGCGTCATACACGGTCACACCTCACAGTCATCTAGGGAGCAATGTCATACACGGACACACCGCACAGCCATCTAGGGAGCAGTGTCATACACGGGCACACCTCACAGTCATCTAGGGAGCAGTGTCATACACGGGCACACCTCACAGTCATCTAGGGAGCAGTGTTCGGCACACCTCACGTCATCTAGGGAACAGTGTTACGGTCCACCTCAGTCATCTAGGGGCAATGTCATACACGGACACACCGCACAGCCATCTGGGGCAGTGTATACACGGACACACCGCACAGCCATCTGGGAGCAGTGTATACAGGACACACCGCACTAGGGAGCGTGTCATACAGGACACTAGCCATCTGGGGAGCAGCGTCATACCGGTCACACCTCACAGCCATCTGGGGAACAGTGTCTACACGGGCCACCTCACAACCATCGAGCAGTGTCACACGTGCACCTCACAGCCATCCGGGGCAGGGCCGGCACGCTCACAGCCATCCGAGGAGCAGTGGCACACAGGCACAGCTCACAGCCATCCGAGGAGCAGTGTCATACACGGGCACACCTCACAGCTATCCGGGGAGCAGTGTCATACAGGCACACCTCACAGCCATCTGGGGAGCAGTGCCACATGGGCACACCTCACAACCATTTTGGGATGACTGCCATACCGGTACATTCCAGAGACGACTGTCATACAGGTACACCTCAGAACAGATCTGCGGGACAATACCACACAAGCATACCTCACAGCCGACTCGGAGAGGAAGGTCACACAGGTACACTTCTCAGCCGATCCTGAAAGGGATAATAAGTACACTTCCGAACGCATCCGGGGGAACGTCAGCTACAGTTCGTCTGGAGGTGGGGACACATGTACAGAGATGTACATCTCTCCACATCTTTTGACCACAGGTTAGGGATTCAGAGGGGGCCGGAACTCCGGGAATTCTCAGCAGGGTGTCGCCCCATCTGGATCCACTCATAAAAATATACTCAACCACCATGAGTACTGTCACTGAATCCGAACTGAATATGCAGCCAGACAGACGAAGCATCACACAATGAGCCAGATCAGCATCACTAGCTGGTGGCCTGCAGACCCGACATCCCTCGTCACATCGACAACACAGCCGCAACAGACACCCATACTCCACAACAGTACAGCACATCACAGGTGGCTGGCCACCCACCAGCAGACTGCAGAGGGTGCACATTTTCTTGGTGTCGTAGGGCATCAGCTGGCCAGCCGTGTCGTCACCGCCAGCGGCCGCACTGCGCACGCTCAGCTCCAGCGCCCGCTGCCGGATGTGCACGATATTCTCCTCGTGTCGACGCGCCGACTCCTCCTGTTTCTGCTGGATCCGCTTCTGCAGCTCCTCCGTGGTGGCCTGCTGCGCCGCGTGCAGAGCCGAGATGCGCTCCTCGCGGTCTCTGGTGAGCGCAGCAGAGATGAGCACGTGTCGCTAGCTGTACCGCGAGAGGAGACGGGGCCAACGGCGTCTCACAACACCTGCTCTCAATAACATGTCACGACACTCGGCTCAATAACATGTCACCGGGACTCGGCGCCATAACATGTCACCGGGACTCCGTTCCATGATATGCCACCTGGACTCGGCGCCGTAATGTCACCGGGACTCGGCGCCATAACATGTCACCGGTACTCGGCGCCGTAACATGTCACCGGAACTCGGCTCCATAACATCTCACCGGACGCGCCCCCAGAGCGCTTCACCAGACCCGCTCTCCACAACATCTCATCAGACTGCTCACCTCCCATAACATCTCACCAGACTTTCACCCAGAGTCTCACCAGACTCACTCACCATGCCATCTCATCAGACTTTCCCATAACATCTCGCCAGACTCGCCCTCATAACGTCTCGCCAGACTCGTTCTCCATAACATTACATCAGACTGACCCTACACAATCTCATCAGACTCTCCCCAGAACACCAGACTCGTTCATCATAACATCTCATCAGACTGACCCGATAAAATCTCATCGGACTCTCCCCCAGAACGACTCGCCAGACTTGCTCTTCATAACATTGCACCAGACTAGCCGCCATATTAACCCACGGGATCTCCAGAGCGGTTTGCACATTTGTACAATGACAAAGACACCATGGAGCAAGACATTCAACGGGGTATGTGACACGACATACACTGCCTCGATGAGAGGAGATGCGTCGCCGGAGCCTCCACCCCCCCCCGAATCATGAGCATCCACTCCACCCCATCCGCTGATACATTCTAGCAACACCCCTGTCCACGTCTCCTCCGCCTCCCCAGGCACAAAAGCTCTGGTCTTGGCAAGCAGACAGGGAATTAAACGGTCAAATATAGGACAAAACAAAGTGAACTTGCCTTTATTCTCAATGTAGGAATGCAGTTTAAAACATAATATTGAATTTACTTGCACGTTATGTTCATACTACGTTTAAACAAAACAATTACAATACACCTACCGACTCACCACCTCGACAACACACACCAAGAGATGGCTGCGGAGACACTGCTCACTAAAAAGCCGAGGTAAGTTTGAGCCGCGCCACTCACCGCTGCTTCTCCCTGGCCATTTCCAGTCGTTCCTTCTCCTTGTCCTGCTGTTCACGGTGGATGCGTTCCAGCCGCTCCTGGCGGCGCTGCTTGAGGTCCTCTAGCTTGGCGAGCCGCTCCTCCTGGAGAGCACGCCGCTTCTCCTCGGCAGCCGCCTCCTTGGCCGCCTTCTCCTCGACGCGCCGTTGGCGCTCCTCCTGGATTCCCACCAGGCGCAGCTCCTGCGTCTGTGAACGAGTACATGTCGGTGTCACGCCTGCAGCGAGCACATGTCGGTGTCACACCTGCAGTCTGTGGACGAGCACATGTCGGTGTTACACCTGCAGTCTGTGGACGAGCACATGTCGGTGTCACGCCTGCAGTCTGTGGACGAGCACATGTCGGTGTTACACCTGCGGTCTGTGGACGAGCACACGTCGGTGTTTTTTGTTTATTGGGCACACGCAGTTTTACGTTCACGGAGCCGCCCACATGTTTCGCCGTTGCCGCGAGTCTGGATTCGAGCGGACGAGTGTCCGGGACCGTTACCCAAGCCCAAGCACAGTCTGTGGACGAGCACACGTCGGTGTTACACACGCAGTACGTGGACGTGTACATGTCTGCGTTACACATGCAGTCTGGACGAGCACATGTCGGCGTTACACGTACAGTCTGTGGACGAGCATACGTCGGTATTACACGTGCAGGGTTGGATTTGTACTATGTAACCTTGGATGAGGAAAGGACAATTTTTTAATGATAGAATATGGAGAGAATATATTTCTTCAATCTTGTGACATCAGAATCTCAGTTTGCACATTTCAGTGAATCTTGAGGACGTTATCACAGAGCAGTCAATTGTCAAACAGCATGATTCAAGCTCCAAATGATGTTAACAAATGGGAGGATAACTTTCTGGAGAGGATCATCTTCTGGATAAAAAAATCCGCCAGTTTTGTCAACCATGCACACGTGTAGTCTGTGGACGAGCACATGTCGGTGCAACATGGCACGTGCTGTCGAGTTGCTCTCATGTCAGTCATGCACCTGGATCCAGGCGATCCTTATACTGGACAACCATGTGGATTCCGGCAACACCAGCGCGAATGCACCGATGTGTCAACGTCGGTTGGTTGGTTATTGGTTTTACGACACGTCGACCGTTGAGTCATGTAGCGTCGCCAATCTCTCACGCCGATTGGTCGCGGGCGAAGAGTAGCGACAGGTGAGACTCGAACCCACAACCTTTCGATTGTGAGACGAGCATCTTACCCCTAGACCACTCGTCCCCCGATGTGTCAACGTCATTGGAAAACCCATGGTCGACGTGGAATGCACTAAGTCATACAGCATACCATATTCGCAACACCTGAGTGAAATGCTGGGTCATACAGCATAACCATGTACGCAATACCCGAGTGTTGGTTGGTTATTGGTTTTACGACACGTCGACCGTTGAGTCATATAGCGTCGCCAATACCCGAGTGTAACGCTCGGTAATGCAGCATACTCATATACGCAACACCCGCGTGCAATGCATTGGGTCATGCAGCATACCCATATATGCAACACCCGCATGCAATGTACTGGGTCATACACCATACTAGTATACGCAAACGTCGCGATGCTCGCGGCGTGAGCTGCTTGTTTCGAATGAAATGTGCTCGCCAAGTATGGCTGCTGTGAAACCATGGAACGAAGAAGAATCGAGCTGATGACGGCTTTGATAAAATATACATGATACATAAAATATACATGATAAAATATACATTGGAGGCTTCATTGGTGTCAGTCTGGACCAGAGCCATCTATGTCGCAAGCCTATCCAATATATCTTACTATGTCACAAGACGTAGTAGGAGAGAGGCTCAGTCCAGCCTCCCCTGCCAAGAACCGGCACATACCTGGATCTGCGACAGGAAATCGTGGCGTTTATTGTTGGCCTCCAGCTGGTTGATGAAGGCGATCTCCTTGGCCTTCTCCTCCTCGTCATGTGCGCGCCGCACGATGTCCTGCAGGTGTTGGCGGCGCTTGGCCTCGGCGCGCGCCATCTTGCGCTCCAGTACTCGTCGACGCTGTTCCATTAGCTGCTCCTTCTGCAGGCGTACTTCAGTGATCTGTGGACGGTCGAGTCACGTCGTGTTCATGATGTGGCCAACCGGATACCATGTGCCGGCCAGTACATCAGGGAGCTGCGGAAGGCCGGGTCACGCGGTGGTGGTGACGTGACCGACCGGGCACCAAGTACCGGTGCAGTACATCAGCGAAATACACTCACGTCAATCAGCCAACCAATAAAAAGGCGGTAGCTGTGTGATGGCAGAAGGGCGGCGTGCAAAACATCACTGGGAAGGCAAACTGTACACTGTGGCCGAGACAAAGGGATATAATTGGTCAATGTTCTAAATATTCTGGTCATTACATAGAGCAATTTCGAACTACGGTTGTAATACTCCAATATAGATAATTTGATAAAATGTCTTCAAACGCCATCACGCCACTAGAGCGATCATGTGATTCCGAGATGATGAGGAATTTTTATAAAAAAAACTCAGACGCTATTGGTTCACGGATCGCACAACGCTGATACAACGGCGACCTGAATCGCAACTTCACGATTAAACTCAGTCTTCATCTCAGACATAACATGTCCACCGCCACACGAACCAGCATCATCGCAACACATATCCTGATGAGCCTACCTACCAAGCGCCTCCCTTCCCGAACAGCCCTGGCCGACCTTCAAATGGAGTCTAATACACTTGCACAGCCAGATCTCGCGCTTCCCAGTTGACGGCCACCGACCTTGATGCTGATCTCGCTGAGCTTCTGCGTCTTCTGCTCCATCAGCGTCTGGCGTTGCAGACTGGCCTTCTGCTGACGCTCGTGGTGGCGTCGGATGGTCTCCGACAGAGTCTTCTTCCGGCTTGGCGACGACAGTTTCTCGTGCATCTGAAGGCCGCGGCCGGGAGCCCTGGCCGACAGCTCCTCCAGCTCCTCCAGCATGTCCATCCGGTCACTCCAGGACAGACCTGCAGCACCGGCGACGCACCCGCTAGCTGGTCAGGCGGCCGAAACTCTCGCATCTTTGTTATTATTGATATGATATGGATATTTGCTTCTACTATTCGGGAATTCCCAAATGCACACACTCATATACACGCGACCCAAATGGATTAGTGAACTACCGCAGTCCATAAACGGCACTGCTGTCACGTCGGCGTCGCAGCGACAGCGACGATGGTGAACTACTGCACACGCAGCGCTGTGTGTGCAGTTATCAGATGTGAAAATGGGTGAAAAACACCTAAATAGAGACTACCGCAGATATAATATTTAAAGCTTGGATGCATTATATCATTTCATGCATTGCTAACATGACATTAAAATATCCAACCCAGAAACATTGCATTCCATTAAGGCGCATATGATAATGTGCATGATGGTAAACTCGGAGTGTTGTGACGCATTTAGTGACCAACGCATTCTGATATCAGATATATTTGTTTTACACTTCCATTATTGAACAATATACACACTGAGTTGGGCATCTTGGTCAGGTCGACATCTCCGCTTTGAACATAATTCATGTAATGCAAACTACACTCACTCATCAGATAGTTGGTTGGTTATTTGAGTTTTAGGGCGCATCGACCAGGTTTGGTCATTTAGCGCCCACACTCATCAGATAGACCGCCATTTGTTTTTTTTTCCATTATGAACTGACACGCGGTAGCTAGGCCTGACACGTGACCCTCCTTGAAACGGGACACGATCATTGATGGGGCATACTCAGTATTGGATTTGTGCTTTGTAATCCTGGAGTGGAGAGGACATTTTGTGGTAAACAAAAAAAGGGGGTTTTTTTAAGTAAACATCGCTACCTTCCACAATGATGGCTATACTCAGACGGCGACGTATTTCCAATAACCAACCAACCATTCAAACATGTGACATCAAAATCACCGTTTGCACTTCCCAGCAGATCTTGAGCACCTTATCACAAAGCAGTTCACTGTAAAACAGCATCATTCAACCTCCAAATGAGAAAAATGGGAGGGTAATTTTCCCGAGTGGATAAATTTATCGATGCCAAACATCCAGGAACCGCCTATTTTCCAACTTTGGGCACACCGGAGACCGACTGTGGGACTGGCAGGCGACTTACTCTCCAGTTCAGGCCCGTACTGGTCCTCGATCAGATTGCGTGAGATGGGCAGGAGTCGTCTGGTCCCGTCCGCTCCGTCTCCTTCACACTCAGTGTCCAGTGACGTCGAGTCTCCGTCCGTCTCGGTGTCCACCTGGCGCAGCCGTGTACAACGTTCAGATCACACGCCAAGTCCGCCAACCGGCGCACCGCTGTCACGGCTGTCATACACGCCACGAGTGGGGCACGGCAGTCAACCGGATACTGTGGTAGCACTGGGGAACTCGCCACCATCGAGTAAGGGACGTGCTCCGTTGTCACCAGCCGATGCACAGCCGTCTCCACCGGTGGCCTTCCGTCACCCAATAGCTAGAACCATAATTAATGACAGCGTCAGGGAGCCGGGCACTGCGCAGGTTAAACAGTCTGGGTGATCAGGTCTGGGCAGGCCAAACACGGTCACGGAGGCAAGGACTGCCCAGGTGAAACTGTAAGGGGGTGGGAACTGAGCAGGTTAAATGCCGTCACGGGGAATAAGGACTGTCCAGGGTGGGGACGAGTGGTCTAGGGGTAAGATGCTAGATCTCACAATCGAAAGGTTGTGGGCTCGAGTCTCACCTGTCGCTACTCTTCGCCCGCGACCAATCGGTGTGAGAGATTGGCGACACTACATGACTCAACAGTCGACGTGTCGTAAAACCAATAACAAACGACTGTCCAGGGTAAACAGTCAATCATGGGTATGCAGGCAGTGTAGGTTAAACACAGGCCTAATGATAAAATAATGAACCAAAACCTTCCATTCAACATGTTTATTCGTACCATATAACACAACATAACATGAGCCTCTGATAACACAACTTTTCTGAAGCCTGGCAATTTCTTTTATCCTTGAGGATTTGGCTGATAGTGATGAACCCAATATTTTCAAACGCCTGACTTGTGTGTGTCCACAAGTCGCTCGAAACAGGAGTAAATAGGCCAAGTTCTACTCGAGGGGCTCTTTTCCCTCCAGCTTGAAAACTCCCATACGTACTTTGTGATGTGGCATTTGAATTTCGAATAATTACTTTCCTTGAAAACTTGAATTTGAATCTTCTGATATATTATCTTTTAGCAAGTAAAATATGCACAATACTTCTTGTTAGCCCTCAACATTGTGAAAATACGACCATACCACGACAATTGCAAGATTGCCAAGCCATGATATAAAAAAGGAAACTAAATAAATGTTAACACGGATAGATTACCAATGTTCGGCTTCTATCTTCCCAAACATGAAGTAACAATCAATTCCTTAAATTCCTTACCTGCCCTTGATGTGAGCGCACCCGGCCTGCCTGGCGGCACAGCCTACCCGACGACCGATGACCGGAGCGTAGTCCGCCGCCGCGGGCGCTAACCGCCGACCGGTGACGAGGCCCGACACTGGCACATGATTGGTTGCCGCACGGTCGACACTAGGCCTATCACTAATTGTGATTGGCTGCTACACTCCCGTGCGTGGGACTGCATGCTTGACCCTGAGAGCGGTATCCATCTGATCGGAGACGTCGCCAGCAATACACCTTTGCACGGGACGCTCGCCTCTCAGCGTGTCAGCTGGGCGGCAATACAGGGAAGGAGGTGGAGTGGAAGGACGGTCCTCCAAGGGGCTGCTCTTATTCATTAGGGGTTCCCTTAAGCTCGGATGCTTCCCCGCATTTTTTTTGCTGGTTCTCGAGGTTCTCTCGGGACCTCCTGTTAATCCCCTGACTAGCAGCCTCCAAAAAACCACTATGGCGCCTAATGCCAGGCAATGGGGCCCATCCGTAAGACTTATGTGCCTCCTGTCAGGCCTTCTGACCTGGGTCGTGCAACATGGTCTGCCTGGGCTTCGTGTTGTATTTCGTGAGATGCATGGGCCTCTTGTCACGACTGGCTGGCTTTCAGGTCTGGGACCTTCAAACAACATAATCCGATTGGATGTTGGAGCCTCTTAGTGAGCTCTAGGGTCTCACCCAAGAATAATCAGCCACCTGGTTTTGGCGTTCGGTACAGCATGAGGCCGTCTGAAGAACATCGGGGAACTTCTGTCAACTCTAGGGTCTCTCCAATAATAATGAGCCTCCTGGTCTCGGCGCTTAGTACAGCATGCTGAGGCCGTCTGAAGAACATTGGGGAATATTTGAGCTCTAGGAGCTCCAACCAAGAATAATGGGTCTTCTGGCTTGAGGCTTCCGGACAACAAGATGGAACTATTATGCTTATGGCTTCCTGAATTGTCACGGGTATGGCGAATAAAACAAATTGTTCCCCCGTTTAACGACAGGGGAGGCTGCTTCTGCTGCTTCCCCCTCCCCCTCCCCACTTCTCGGATGGTGTCGCTCTAACCCAAGGAGTTTCCAATGGCGGAGTGTTGGAGAGAGTCATAGCCAATCCAAAGACTAAGCATCAGGTAGAACACTCCACCTCGAAAATGTGGAGACGCTTGGAGATGGTAAAAACGACTCTCAATGAGGTAGTTGGAAAGCAGGCAAAGCCGGTGAGAGATGGTAGATTCGGTTAGCATGTACATTGAATGTGCGCCGTGCATTATTTTTTAATTGATTATGTTATAATTAAGATACCAATATACGATTAGCAGGCTTAGAGCTCGTTTGTAGCGGTTCGCAGTGCAGCCAATTGCTTCATGAGCAAAATGCACTAACGCGCCGCGGGCTAGGATTGAGCGCACCGTCCTCATATTGTGAAATTGATGCACTGCTACCGCTGTGACAAGTCGTTCGGAGTTCATCGCCCCGCATAAATTCCTCCGTTCTCTGTCTGGACAGACCCACAGCGGTGTCACTCTTCTGTCTGAACCGACAAATTCCATGTCACACTTACCTCTTTGGGCCAACACACTTTTCTTCCTGGGCCAAATTCATCTTGATGTCGCATCTCTCTCCGTCTCCCCATCCCATCCCATTCCCTCATTCCCTCACTTCCTCCCCCGACCAACCCACCTCAATATCA
The DNA here is from genome assembly GCA_034440615.1 of Ashinkailepas kermadecensis. Classification (NCBI taxonomy): domain Eukaryota; kingdom Metazoa; phylum Arthropoda; class Thecostraca; family Neolepadidae; genus Ashinkailepas; species Ashinkailepas kermadecensis. Next base: position 70,230 of record JAOTOM010002956.1, read on the forward strand.
CATTTCTCCGTATCTGCCAGCTGTTGCTCCAGATTGCGCTCCTCCACAATGGCCGACTGGAGCGCCTCTTCCGCCATCACCATCTCCTCGTCAACGCTGTCCTCGTCCAGCTCTGGCGACGTGAGGTCACGCGGCGTGGGCGGCGATGTCAGCTGGCGGCCGGGCAGCGGCGCCACCGGTCCGCGCACGGTACGCCCGGCACTGCCTGCCGACATGGTGACCTCAGCAGACTCGGCGGCGGGCGGCTCGGACCAGTCCAGCCGCCGACCGACGGTGGGCTCGACAGTAGGGCTGGCCGTTCGACGGCTGGCAGGACTGACCACTCGACGGCTGGCAGGACTGACCACTCGACGGCTGGCAGGACTGACAGCGGACGAGAGCAGAGGTAACGACGACGCACCAGCCGAGGGTGAGACTGTACGCGGTGATGACCCTGGTGTCTCCAGAAGCCTGAAACACGGTGCGTGCACACGGCACATCAGGTGGTTATCGGGAAAAAACAAGATATTTATCAGGCAGATACAGATTCCACCATTCCTGACATCACCGATCACGCTCATTCCATAAATTGCACCACTTTATCATGCACCACGCCAATTCCTCATTCGCCTTAACCGGTTAAATGGATGGGACGGAAGATGTTTTGCTTCAAGATGAAATATGACAATTATTAATCACACACCGTCCCGAAATACTAGAGAACCAAAATATGTATCTGCAATGGAACCGAATGTTCTCCCATGGAATTTGTTCGAATTTGTTCTTTGGCAATTCAAATTATATCTTATCTGCATAATCTTTTCATCAATGAACATTTCAGTGTAACACTGCCAAGGAACATAACTGAACACCTTATCACTGGATCAACGATATTACTCTTTTATATTTCCTCTCACACAAAAACAGCCCACGAAAAAGAAATGGCAGCACAAGGAGATGGTTTCGACAAGTATATACAATAAGGAAAAACAGTAAAACAGTAAAACAAACAGTAAAACAGTGGAAGAATCACAAGCGGACAATTGGCTGATTCTGGCTTTGGCAGTCATTTTATCTGGTAATTTCGTAGCGGGGCTGTCAGTGGCGCCGACCCTTGGATGGCCGCCGCTCTCTGCCACCTCTCCCGTCTCGCTGATGGCCGTTATCGTGTGGACACACCCTGTGGCGATACCGCTCTCTGCTGCCTATGCACTTGCTTTGTTACTTGTAACTTCGCGGATGTTCGTCTGCCTTCGGTTATTTTATTTTATTATATTTTGAATCCCTCTTGTTTATTGGGTATTGGGTGTTTCACGACGCACTTTATGCATGGTCACGGCCAATGGCGCCGCCCACGCTGTTTCGCCGTTGGGCGGCGAGATTGGGAAATGTCCTGAGTGATGCGAGTGTTGAACCCAGGACCTTTGGTACCCACAGCTCAACATCTTAATCACTCGGGCATCACCGCCCCTTTGAATCGCTCTAAACTGACTGGTAAATCATATTCTGAAGCGATGGCGATGATGATAATAGATACTGGTATACCAGGCATACCCACGAAAACAGAATGCACCTAATTACAAAAATAGTTATATGAGAAGCCAGTTAGCTAATTACAAGCTATGGATTTTTAGGCGCTTCTATTTATATACATACACACACACACACACACACACACATATATATATATATATATATATATATATATATATATATATATATATATATATATATTATATATTATATCTATTCTATCTATTTTTATATATCTATTTATATTATTGAGGCGCTTCTATTTCGCTGTGCATCAAGACCAGAAAACCAGACAACCAGCTGCGCGACGTATGCTTGATGAAATCTGCTTCATTTAAGCAATGCCCCCTTGCGTTTTCAGGTACATAGGTACAACTCAAATTTATAGATGGAAAGGAATTAGATATGCAGCTTAAAATGAATGTAAAATAAAAGTATGTGGGTACTCACGAACGTTCCTAAGCAAATTTGATACATAAGCGCCCACAAGCCCAATTATTAGGTTTATGAATTGTTTCGGTGCACAGGCATCCATATACAAAACTGCACCCGTGAGCAATTCAAATCCGGACCGCATACGACCACGCCCCAAACTCAAGCCCTAGTGCAAATATGGGGAAACCCAAATTGATACTTGTCCTAATAAGTGACAACTTATCTCCGGCAGTCTATTTTGGATAAGCTAATGATTTCTCTGGCAATCAACTCATCACTTTAGCCGATAAAAACATTAAGCACATAACACAAGACAGAGCAGACCAGACCACTGGAAGCACCCCCAGCCGACTCACGGCTGACCGCTGATGTAGCCGTCGCCGACGGCCGGCCGCTGAACCTGCTGGTGGTCCGCTGTGGCCCGGCTGTCGCTCTGAGCCGCCGCGAGCGCCGGGTCTCCACTGCCAGCGACTGGGGAGTCCAGGACAGCTGGAGCCATCTGGTCCCAACAAGCCGGCTGGTCCTCGACCCGGCCGGCCTTGCTGCCATCCGAAAGCGTGCTGGTCCGGTCGGTGGTCGGTCTCGTCTGACCAGGTGCTCCACTGATCTGGTTCGGAGGCGACTGGTCCCGACCCTCAGCTCTACAATCCCGACCCGAAGGGGTGTTGCCGCGGCCCGGGGCTGGCGCTTTGCCCCGACCCGGGGCGGCCGTTCTGTCGTGGCTCGGGGCGGCCGTTTTGTCGTGGTTCGGGGCGGCCGTTTTGCCGTGGCTCGGGGCGGCCGTTTTGCCGTGGCTCGGAGCGACAGTGAGCGGCGCCGGCTCGGCGGGGACCCGCTCGCAGGAGCGCTGCAGCGACTCGCTGACGCGGCCGACCGCCGGTGTCCTGCGCCGCTCGTCGGTCTGGTCGCCGGCGGCGGTGCGGCAGAGCGACGGCAGCGACACGGCCGCCGTGGGCTGCTGGAAGCGTGCGCGTGCACTGAACGGCCGACCGACGCACGCCGCCTCCGCAGAGCCCTTCCGCTGAGGAAAGCACGGCGCAGCTCGAATCACACGTGTCGAGTATGCACATGCATATTAATGATGGCCCATCATTCTCTACATTCTGCAAGACAATCAACTGAAGTGCAACATATTAATTACGTGAGTCTTAATACCTCGTTTCAGCCAGCCTCAGTTGCTTTAAGCGAGCTTATACTGGTTGCAACCAATTTGACATGGTTAACCAATTGCATCTGTTGCAGCCAGCTGCATCTGTCGTTTTAAAGGCTGCTTGCAGATGAAGGAAAACACGGTGACACCGTACTGACAAAGTGGACTAAAATTGAGCACGCCAAGCGAACTTATAGTGATGCATCCTGATCAAAAACCAAACAAAAACATGGGCTATGTTTACGTTCTGCAACAAAGCTGCGCTGGGCGACCGTCCTTACCTGAAGTGGTGCCCTGTGGGGTGTCTGGCTCAGAGGAGATAGTCGAGACCGGGATCGACCCTTGACAGTTTCCCAGCCACCGCCGTCATCTGGAGAGACAGAACAACATGCAGCACGATGGAATAGACCGAGGCCGACAGCTGACAGTTTCCCAGACACCGCGGTCATCTTTTGGAGGGGCAGACCATGCAGCATGCTGGAATACAACACACCGAGGTCAGGGCGTGCTGAATGATGGGAGAAAATGAACAGGCTTAAAGTTACAAATGTGATATACCTGGTCCCGAGTTTCACATAGCCCACTGAGCGGGCCATAGTGATCAAGGGACACTGACTTTGGACGTTCCCACTCCACGGCAATTTCGCATGGAATCAAGGTCGTTTGCATTTTTTTCCAAGTAAATGAACCACCAAGTTAACCAAATTATACAGAAAGTGGCAAGGTGTTTATGTTCGACAAAGGATGAAATAATTGTTTATGTCTTATGTCTTGGAATGGTGATGCAATGACTCGCATACCTGCTATGCCATGCCTGAGATCACCGGGTGAATAAGTGGATTTTCGGGCACTTCGAAGTGTAAAGTTGGCTCGACAGGACTGCTTTCAAGGGGATGATTTTGAATTAATCTAGCCCAAAGAACACATTGTACATCAAGGTGATGTTCTAAAGAGAAAAGGCAGTCATATCCCTTCAGGGTTCGCGAGCAGCTGAGACCATGTTGAGCTTTGCATCAGAATGCTCACAGCTGGGTGCTTTGTGTTCACGATACGACTGGGTGCTTTGTGTTCACCACATACGGGTGAGAGATGACAGACACAGGCCGGCACGAGTGACCACCGAGCCACACAAATCCGACCGACATGACAGGCTCGGTTGTACTGACCGTCGGTAGCGTTGGCAGTCACCACCGGAGTGACGGCACCAGGAGCGGCTGCCAGCGCCACTGGCGCCGCTGGCACCGCTGGCGCCGCTGGTGAGGTGATGCCGCGCACGCGGTCCGCCCAGCTGTGGCCTGACGACGACGCCGTCGAGCTGAGCGACGAGTTGGAGTGCGATTTGACGCAGCTCGAGTAGACCTGTGCCTGTGCCGGCGACGGCGGCCGGTCAGTGCACACGGTGGCCGACCGCTGCAAACCGGGCCGCACCTGGAAACGGCCAGCGACAGCCATTGTTTGACAATTCCCACATGGTCATCGTTTAAAGACCGCAGTCCACCGGAAGGGGACTGCTCCATCTCCAACAGTTGAGGAAGTAGACGAGAGCCTTGCGTGGTTTAGCGGGATACTTCATACGTTTTGTTTGAACCCATCGCTCACTATTTTCACACAGTGCAGTCAGGGGCGTCGCCACCGTCGGGGGGGGGGAGCGGGCAAAATCGCCCCTGCTGCTCTGAGACAGGGGGCGTCGTCCACTGACATTTGAGGAGGCCCCTGCTCGGAAATGCACATACAACTTTAAGTGTTTTGTCTTCAGGAAAAAGGCTTATGTCACTGAGGATGGTTACCATCCATAACATTAAGACTATGGGTGGACCAGAGTTCGTTTATGTATGAGGCCCATAATTCGGAAGAGGGACCATGAGAAAAGTCCGCCAGGATCAAAGAATACGCCCTTAAGATGGGCAGATACTCCAAAAGAAGGCCCACAAGAGATGGACGAAGGCGCTTAATTTGGAAAAGGAGATCACTATTAGAGTTAATGAGGCCCCCAGGACTCACGAGGCAGCCCTCAAGACGGGTTAGGAGTACCACAGAACAGAAGAGAAGGCCGGGAAGACGGGTGTAAGAAGGCCCAGGAAATAAGAGGAAGCCCCAAGGACGGGAGACGTAACCAGGGCGATAGGAGGTGACGTTCCCAAAGCCCGATACTACCCCTAAGAAGGCCCCATAAGACGGGAGAGGAGGACCATGCAATATGAGGGACGGCCCCCACAACGCACGATAATGCCACCTATACGGATAAGGAAGCGCCCTGGTTAGAACATGAGGCCCCTAGACGTGACAGGAGACTCATAGTTTGGGAGGGGAGATCGGACAGGAGGCCCCCAGATGGAAGAGGAGGCCCCAAAGCTAGATGACCATAGGATAGGAGAGATGATCCCCGGACGCAAGAGGTCACAAGACGGGCATATAAGGCATCCACAGGAAATGAGAGACGGACAATGAGATAGGAAAGTAGGCCCCTAAATTGGGACATAAAGCCCATAGGAGAGGAGTCCAACAAAACGCGAAATATACCCCTAAGAAAAACGTGTCAAAGCCCTTCACCGACCAGTAGTGTGCGACTGAGGAGCCCGGTCAATGTCGGTTAATACTGACATTAAGAAGAAAATGTATTCTGAAACCAACAGACAACAGCAGCAGCAGACAACCAGCAGACAACAGAGCGGTAATTTTGATAATTATTAACCTCCACTTAGACATAACCAACAAAAATATACCCCAGGATGTTAATAGCATGTTGTTCCTTTTCTTTCCTTTCCTTTTTGTCGTGATCCTATGTGCTTCTACCACCTTATGTACCTTCACCTACTCGTGCCCAGCGAGCGGTAATATCAATACCCACCACATCTTTCAAGCCACAGCGGTGCATTGTCATTTTGAATAACTTTTTTGCATTGTGAGGCTGTACTTTTATAGAAATTGCAACAGCATGTAGTCGCCACTTCGGTTGCATCCATCACCTTCTTAGCTTTAGCCGCTGTGTTTTAAAATTCCATTTCGAGACCGACGTCACTAATCTTTGCGCATCTAAGCACAGCATGAAGCATATCGCACGACTCCTTTCTCTGACAGATGATGAGGGAAAAGAGATGTCCCTCTTCTTTTGACTTTAGAACTAGGATGCGAGGCATAGCAATATTCTCCTGTCGGCCCGGCCCTACATTCATAGCGCTACAACTACCGGCAAAGGATCAGCTTGTCCGGTCCCAAGTAGAGTGGCCAAGAGTTGTAACCTTATTGTTTGAAGAAGCCACGAGATATTGTGTTCTATTGGAGCTTAGGGGCGCATCGACTGCGTCGGCCATGCAGCGATATTGTGTTCGAACTACTCACCACACTCAATCTGAACGAGGACCCAGTGGGGGACGCCAATTCCCCGCGAACGGGAGGACGCCAGGCGCTCGGAGAACTGTACGTGACAGACAACGCATTCACATGGTCGGGAGAGACTTACCACCCCCCCCCCAACATGTTTCGGCATCGCGCACCACTTCATCTATGCAGACCAGAGCTGGCGCAAGCAGCAGGTCATGGGGGGCATAGGGTCAGGCAGACTCACTTGCCCTTCGGGAATATCACGGTCAAAATCCCGTATTTCATCTGGTTTCCCAGTACGGTCTGGTCGGGAATACAATACGGTCCCCTCCCCATCATCCTCCGCTGTGGTTGGACATCGTAGAACGGTGGGGGGGGGGGGGGCTCAACTTCCACGCTTCCGTCAACCACGGTGAGGGGACGAGGGAATGCGGAACACAGATAAAACGGAGCGAATGTAGGCCGAGAGGCTTGGTCTACCTGCTCGTGGTTTGGAAAGGTGATGTTCAGTGGTGGATGCAGAATCTACATAGGATCGTTGTCATAAAACGGAGACCGGAAAAGAGGTGGCAAGAGGATAGATGGAGGCTCTGGGTTCTGATTCATGACAAAGCAGAGCGGACAGATACACTAGGGGACTTGGCCTACCTGCTCGTGAGACAGTGGATCATAGGGAACATGGAGCCCGGATAAGGTCAGAGACAACCTGGAAATCGGCGCCGGGGACTATAAGAGCCGTGAAACACCTTCATGATTCAGAACCCAGCCTTAGAGTGGCTGTGGTTACCCGAGGTAGGGCCGCACCGAGGCAGCAAAAGCGCGTGGTGCTGCCATCTGGGCCGGCCGTGCTGACCAGAGCAGCTACTCACCATGGTCGGAGCGGGTCGACTCGGCTGGCACGCGCTGCTGGTGGTGCTGCCCTCTGAGCCGGCCGTGCTGACCAGAGCAGCTACTCACCATGGTCGGAGCGGGTCGACTCGGCTGGCACGCGCTGCTGGTGGTGCTGCCCTCTGAGCCGGCCGTGCTGACCAGAGCAGCTACTCACCATGGTCGGAGCGGGTCGACTCGGCTGGCACGCGCTGCTGGTGGTGCTGCCCTCTGAGCCGGCCGTGCTGACCAGAGCAGCTACTCACCATGGTCGGAGCGGGTCGACTCGGCTGGCACACGCTGCCGGCCGGCCGCACCGGCGGTGCTGCCCTCTGAGCCGGTCGGCGTCTCTGCTCAGCGGCTGGCCGGCGCGCGACTGGTGCCGGTCTCTCCGGTCGCCAGCCGACACCGCCGCGACTCGTCGTCGGCTGTAAGGGGCACAGGTCTGTAGACGGATGCCAAGCTGACAGGTAGGGGTTAAAACCACCAGTCTGACCGTCTCCGGGCCTCGGCAGCACAGTACGCAGCCCGTCCGTGTCATAATATGAGCGTCTTTAGCGAGGTCTCTTCATCCGGAATACGTTTTCCCAACCAAACCTCCGCGGAGAATTCGACATGGCGGTTAACTTAGAATGCATTATACATCATTGTCATGAAAAGCCCGATGAGTGTCTTCGTTGTTCATCAAACTTTTCGGGAAGTGGTGCAAGCTAAGAAACAAATTGTCAAACTGGCCGGTTTAATTTCATCCAGGCTCAGCTGCACCGCAGCAGGCCGATCCAGGTTGGAACCATGGCGAATGCTTGGTTCACGATCTAATGATTGCTGGTGATTTGACTTTTCTTCATTTATTCTTATTGGTTCAGACGACATTCACTCTACATCTTCCAGGATTCGCGACTTAATGATGGTTGATTTCCCTTTCTGGTATGTATTTTGATTTATTTATTATTCAGCTTACTTTTCATATTCCCTATCCTGACTTTACTAAATAATATTATTATGTTCCCGATAACTTACGATTGAGGTGTCAACAACCTGTATTGAGCCTGTATTCTACCCGATGCACCACTAGAACCCACCAACCTCCATTGAATGCCACCAAAAGCATACTGCGCAATTTATGTCCACAACAGCTTCGGGCAAACAGCTGATTCCTCGTCTAAACTCGTCCGTGCTTTCCTGTCGCACTACAAATCTGAGCTCATTGAAGCTCAGTGAGGCTCCTCTTTTGGAATGACAATGGAAACAGACCTTTTGTTGTTTGTTGTTGTATTGTTGTTGTATGTTTAGCTCTATACGACGTTTTTGTATTTGATGGAAGATGGATGGGCTCCTTTGCTTTCAAAGACCTTCACTCAGTACCCAACTCACTCTCTCCCCGTGACGCTCTCGCCTGCCTCCGCCGCCGTCTCACCTGGCCCTGCCGTCCGACTGGCCGCAGCTCGGGCCGTACGGCACGACTGGCGGCCGGCGGCGCCGCTCTGCCGCTAGCAGCGCGGCCCATGCCGCCACGCGGCGGCACAACCACCTGCACTTTGGCACCGGCCGTGGCCGCCAGCCGGCCGACCCGCTGTCTGCCGGCCGCCAGCGCCGCCGCCGCTGCCGCCGCGGCCGGCCGCAGCCTCGCCGTCCGCTGGCCACCGTCAGGCTCGGCGGCCAGCTGTGCCACGGCCGGCTCGGTGGCCGACCTGCAGAGCCGGTCCGTGTCGGCGGTCGGCACCTCCGTGCTGGTCGCCGCGTCAGCCGTGCTGCGCTGCTCCGCCAGCGATAGCTGCTTGCGGCTCTGCTCGCTCATCAGCTTCTTCTCGACCAGCACTAGCGGCAGCTGCCGAATGCCGTCCTGTCACAGCTGGCCAGGGCCGTGTGCAGGACAACATAGCACATACAGACGACCAGCACCAGCGGCAGCTGCCGAAGGCCATCTCGTCACAGCTGGCCAGGGCCGTGTGCAGGACGACATTAAAACACATACAGACCACCAGCACCAGTGGCAGCTGTCGATGATTGCACGTTCACGTTCGGCCATGGCCATGTTCAGGACGACACAATACATACAGACGCACACCGTCAGGCATATTCGTCAGGACGGCAGTGCAAGGACCCAATAGGTGGTACAGCTCCAATAAAAATACACCATGTCATCATACCACTTTTCGTATACAAGCCCTTTTCCAAATCATTTTCCAACTCGATGTTGTCTACCAGAACCCATCAGTAGAGTGCAGGACTATGCTCGTGGTGTGAACATGAGCCGCCGTATAGGAAATGGAGTCGGTCTGTCAGTCAGAACGCCCGGGTTCTCTACAGCACCCGAGTTCTGCCTACTAACCTTGCCAGGGGACGTCTTCCTGATCTCCCAGGCCACCGATGTGGGTCGCTGCGGCTTTGGCGTGTGGTCGTACTCCCACTTTATCTTCAGCCATTCAATCAAGTTGTGAAAGTCTTGCGTGCACCTCTCAAGTATCATGATTGTCTCCTGTAGTAGTAGAGCGGTCAAGAAATGGGAAATGGACACCATTCTCGAACGCACGCATTGTGTTGCGCTGTATTATATTACGATACAGAAGCATGCACAATCTACTTTACAAGTGGCTATTATTTGTCCTTGTCAATCACAGTTTCAAAAGGCTAATAACATTCCTAATACTACCAAATACACAACGATAGCGGAACAAATCTGGGGTGCCCCTCATTTCTGTCTCCCTTCCTCAATCTTCCACCTTCCCCTTCATCTCTCTCCCTACGTCCCCACTCCCCTCCCCCACACTCTTTTAACTTCCCCATTCTGTCGACCACAGCCAGTGTTTGCGCTCTCCGTCCCCCTCGCTCGATCTCGACGGTCTACCTTGCACTCGAGCACGCTGTCGTCCGTCTCGCATGTCTGGTAGATCTCGTCGACGGCGCGGCGAAGGTTCTCGAAAAGGAACGACCAGTAGCGCGCGTGCAGATCCTTGGCCGAGCCCCGGCCGGCCGACACGGAGCGCGCGCGGCCCCGCTTGCGCGCGTGCGTGACGGACTGGCGTGGGGGTGGCCTGTCGTCCAGCCTGACGCCACGGCCGGGCCGACCGGCCGCCGCCGGCTGTCGACAGGGAGACCGCAGCACTGCCGGACGACAGGCCGCCGTCAGACGGGGGGGGGGAGGGGCGCTGCTGACAGGCCGTCCAGGCACACACAGGCTGGCATCATCAAGTGGGCTGGACTGGTGAAGAGCGGCAGAAGCACGGTGGATCGCTGCGGCTTCGCAAAAACTGAAGGGGAGAAGGCCAGGAGCACATTTCATGGGCATGACTCAGATATGAAGTGCATACATCGCCACAAGAGAGAAGAGACACTTGGGCTCCACCCAAACACACCATGGCCATCCACGCCACCACCGACATGCAATGTGGTGACCGGCAGCTTTGTCAACACAAATGCTGATGCAAATTGAACGGTCGGTGTACTGGTGTGCCAGCTGCAGCGGCAACACAGCTGATACATGTCACCCAAACTGAACAGATACCAAACCACTGGAAACTGCCACCACTCAAATAGTGGTGTGGGGTGATGAGTCGGTACATGGGGCAGCCAGCTGGGCAACACACTGCTGGTGAAGCGCGAGTGGGTGGGGGGGGGGCGACGACCCGGGTGACGTCTCGGCAACCAGTGGCTGATGCATCTAGCCATTCCATTGCCCCAACCAAGGAGAGCGGATGACGAATCAGAGAAGGCCAAACCGACCCAATTCTAACAGAATAACTGTGCCGTTTCTGTGCAAATGTTCGCGTTTTGGAGACTTGAAGGGACATGCGGTTCCATCTGCCGGGATGAATCAGTATCCACGGCGGTATTCGGATGCGATACACCTGTAACACAGCTGGTGCGCCCCAGAGTCCGAACAACTAGCACAGGCGTACCTGACGACGGGCTCTTGTCGACGAGCACATTGAAGACGAGCAGGTTTCTGGCGGCGCGTCCCTCTTCCTGCACCAGCATGCGTACGTTCTCAGCTGAGCCGACCTGTGAAGCATCCTGGTCGGCAGCCTGAGATGTGGTTTGGTCAGCGTCCTGAGACGAGGCCTGTGAGGTGGCCTGGTCGGCAGCCTGAGATGTGGTTTGGTCAGCGTCCTGAGACGAGGCCTGTGAGGTGGCCTGGTCGGCAGCCTGAGATGTGGTTTGGTCAGCGTCCTGAGACGAGGCCTGTGAGGTGGCTTGGTCGGCGGCCTGAGACGTGGTCTGGTCGGCGTCCTGAGACGTGACATGCGAGGTGGCTTGGTCGGCGGCCTGAGACGTGATCCATGATGTGGCCTTGTCGGCGGCCTGAGACGTGACATGCGAGGTGGCTTGGTCGGCGTCCTGAGACGTGACATGCGAGGTGGCTTGGTCGGCGGACTGATACGTGGCCTGTGAGGTGGCTTGGTCGGTGGCTTGAGACGTGGCCTGTGAGGTGGCCTTGTCGGCAGCCGATTCATCAGTAACACTGCCTGCAAGCTCATGCGCAGCCACCATTGCCACCGCCAAGGACATATCCACTCTGTGGAACCACAGGGCATTATCAGCTCAAAGCCGTCAGTTCGACATCGTCAACTCAATATTGTCAGCTCGACACAGTCAACTTATCATTGTCAGCTCAACATCAATAGTTTATTATTGTCAGATAAACACCGTCAGCCCAGCGCCATTAGCTCGAAACCATCAGCTTGGTCAGCTTGATCAGCTTGATCAGCTTATCATTGTTAGCTTAATTCATCGCCGGCCCATGTTGCATATCTTCTGAGCAAAATGAGGTGGTGTGCATGTCAATGCATGTATCACGGTAAATAGTTGATAGATTGGGTCAGTAAAAATCGTTACATATATAAAACCACTTAAAATCCTCCACAAGCTCCATGTCTCTATGAGGTCGGGTCAGGTTAGGAGAGGCTAAGATGTCTCCACGTGCTCAAACCATGTGCATACCTCAAAACGAGGTGCTTGGAAATTGCATTGTGCTTAGCATATCCAGAAAATTGATTTGCACATGAGTGGTGTCCAGTTTGGCTCCAAGATCAGCCACTCCATTATTCGTGCTACTTGCATTCTCAAGGAAACCATCAACCACCACACTAAGCAGGCTTGTCCAGCATACACATGCTTAGCAGACTTGTTCAGCATACACTTGCTTTCTATTTCTAGATGCCAGTTTAAGGCACATGATATTTTGTCATGCCAAGATCTTCTGTATTCTGACAGACAGGGGTGCTCCTCTGTATCCTAGCAGACAGGGGTGCTCCTCTTATCCTAGCTGACATGGATACTCTTCTGAATCCTAGCACACAGGTATACTCTCAAGGATCGACATTGATAGACATTGTTCTTTTTGACATGTGCTGATGGCTCCATTCCTCGTTTCTAACAGTACATTGCTTATAAGTATCATGTTCCTGCTCACCATAAGGGATCATGATACATGAACATGTCCAAATGCAATGCAAGGTAAAGGGATTACCTATGATGTTATCTAATAACAATACCAGTTTATAGCATAGGCATTTTTCTTGCTACCCGCATAGGATCCTGGATAGGCTGTAGCCACCTCCTATCCAGGTGGGGTCAGACCCCAAGGACCCCAGTGGTGGTGATGCCCTTACATGTATATGTGTTCAAATGCACAGTGAGAGTGGAGAGAGGAAATGAGTGGTCACATCATGTCAATCTCATTCATAAACATTGCATTCAAAAAAGAAATTCCAATCATTCAAAAACCACCTTACAGCACAAATTGATCATAATAATAATGGATCTGGCTGCATTTAAAGCCACATACTTAAACCTAGGAGCATTGCTGTATGAATATCATGAATAGATTAGCCATAATTACACACTAATCAAACTTGGAAGAATAGTCCTACCTCTGAATTTAATTTTGCTGAAATTAAATTAGAAATCTTGTGTGAGAAATGTTTTAGTAGATATAGTGGCTACTTTGTACTTAGACTACTTAGATATAGTGGTATTGCAGTTCTGCTGAATGCACACTTTATAATCCCTGTTACTTGTCTCAACACTCTCATCACACTTTTTTATATAATCTAGGGGACTGGCTGTAGATAAGCTAGGACTGGCTGTAGATAGGCTCTCCTCAATCAGTCACAAAACTCATCCTCAGGTGATGTGAAACTGAGGAATTTGGGAAGCCAACCAGGTGAGAAACCAGGTGATAGGGAAGTGGTCACTGTTGCAGCATCCTGCTGTCTTGCTCCACAAAAAAAACAATGATAAGGACAGATCAATAGCAGAGAAGTGATGAACAAATTTGTATATCCTTGTGGGATACACATCATTTAGAACAGGTCAATTAGTATTTTGTATTAATGTTTCAAAAATATTCCACCTGATGTCACAGGAGGGTGTACCCCACAGTTGTTGCTTGCTATTTGTAGTATTTATATGGGAAAATCCTTGGGCACAAATTGGGTTAAAAGGTATAGACTGAACTTGTTGAAGCTTACCTAGCAACTTCTGCATTGTTTATTTTCAACTCAGCAAGGTATCTAAGGATGTGATTGATCAGAATGTGATTAAAAATGGGACCATTTATTCCCACAGGAAATGGAACTTTTCAGTAGGGAAAATTTTACAATACTTCCATCATCTCATGATGCATTTTATCTAGAAACTTATCAATGGATACTTGTGAACAAAAAACATGTAGACAACAGTATATTTGGTCTTGATCAGTATGATTTTTGCTACCTAGCTGAGGTGCTTCTGGGGCTAATTCTACTAATGACTGGTGGTGGCCTATCTGCAAACAAAAGGTGGTGCATCAAGAACATGCGACACTTCATTGGAGATCGTCGAGGAAATAAACATCTCCTCAGTCAGCATGCTCTACATCACGTATTCTGCCCGCGCCATGTCAATGATTGGCGCAGTTTGTTAGGGTGTCCACCTTCCCTACAGATGGTGGTTGGTTTGAATCTTGGCGATGTTACGTTTTTTACCAGATCACACAGTCGTTAGCGGTCAGGGCCATTGGTTAATGTTGCACTTTAGATTACTCTACCCTATCATGAGTTGCTTGATGTAATAATATTTGTCCATGAAAGTAAAGAGGGAAATACTCAATTAAAGCCTACTCATGCAATGAATGTCCAATTGGACCATTTGGAATTGTCATCATGGAACTTTGTCTCTGGAAGGGTGCTTCTGGCTTTAAAAAAAAATTGAGGGGGCATTTGGGCACACTGAAGGTCAGACTTCTTTCAATGCTCAATTCTGGCTGGCTGAAAACCTGAGGGGACACTGGGGACACATGCCCCCAGTGCCTTTTGTATCAGCCCCTGTACCAGAAACAATTGAAAGAGATCCTGAAGAACTTGAGCCACTGAGATGGTTCCATGACAGCTTCACTCTGCCCCACGGTAAGACCTCTCACTTTTGCAGGCATCCAACTTTTGGTATCTTCAAACCAAAGTAGTCATACACCTACCTCACAGCAAGGGTTTGTGACCCCATGAAACATTGCATCCATATCCAGTTGAAGTTGTATATTTCAACAGCCTGGTTCTGTATGCACCACATTCCGTCACATTTCGAGTGTAAGCAATGCTACTGTAGGGAGTGCAGAAGATCCCCGGTCAACATGCCTCTCACATAATGTTCACTGGGGGGTTAAGCCACCTGAGATCTTAAACTAGAAGCACAAAATTTGGAGGAATTACAGCTGTAGTGAACTTGCAGCAGTATACATTTCACGGTAATCTTTACCTTTCGGCCGACACATACTGCCAAGGTTAGTGATTTGTAGAGGTGTACAGTGGGAAGCAGTGACATCACAGGAGTCAGGGAAGTGACGTCACAAGAGTCGGGTGTCGGTAAAGATTACCACCTAACCTAGACTAAGATAATGTAACATAATATACCAAATGTATCATAGCATAATATAATCTAACCTAACCTAACCGGAAAACCAGAATCCTCCGAATCGTCATGACGTCACTTCCCTGACTCCTGTGACGTCACTGTTCCCCACTGTGCACCTCTTTACAAATCACTAACCTTGGCAGTATGTGTCGGCCAAAAGGTAAAGATTACCCATTTCATGACCCCAGGTCAATGTCTTCAGGGTCAAATGAGGTCACAATCGGCCTCCACTCCACCCCAGCCGACACTGCCTGTACATACAAAGTATGCACGTTCCACTGCTGAATGGTAGGTCGACCGTTGATATGTACGCTCTCTACATACGCTGGTACAGACTGTGAATGCTGTCATTACGGTCGGTAGTACGGAGCCATTGTGCGATCGTTACGGCCAGTGCAAACAGACAAAAGAGGATGCAACCAGTTGTAGTGAGCACCAAACCTAACCTAACCAAGCCTAAGCTAGCTCAAACCATTTTTGGGAAAAATGTATAACATAACGAAAGCCTAACCAAACCTAACTTAATCATATTTTTAAAAAAAATATTACAAACAATCATGTTACCTTGATCTGCAAATTTACCACTTAATCAAACCAAACACTTATGCATGCTTCATGGAGGTAAAATGTGTAAAACTTGTCTTGTGGTGACCTTAAACTGCAATAATACCTACCATATCATGCATATTCCCTTGGTGACATCATGCAATCAAGCATCAGGTCTTAGACAATACAACATAAGGTATTCTTTTACTTTCTGCAACCAACATCATTTGGTTTTAGGTCATTGAACATCAGTAGATTTTAGGCAATCTAACACCAATAGGTCCTAGGCAATCCAACACCAGTAGGTAAGTTAGATTAGTTTTTTTTTGTAACTTTACATCACTCTTCACTATGCTTCCCACCCAAACCATATCCTCTGTAAACTTGCCATATTTTGTTAAGGGAGGGGAGGGATAACATGCATCTGCACCACCAAAAATGTTCTTCCTGTTTTTTCTTTCTAATTTGACAAGTTAGTTAGTTAGTTATTAGGGCTTTAGGGCGCATCGACTACATCGGTCATATAGCGCCCATTCTAATTTGACAAATGACTGACGATATTTTATTTATGAAATGACTGCATATTGAGATATAGGGTGACCATATCTCGGGCAATGCCTGAAGTCAGACGTTTCATGTTTCATCGGTGACAACAAACCATCGCTATAACCACACACGACAATAAACCACTAGGTACTACTTAGCATCTGTACCCACATGAGAGATAAACCGGCCTTGGATAAACCTATAGCCTTGGATAAACCAAACCATACCAATACACTCACCCTCGATAAACCTCGGGCCCTCCAATATCGTTCGGCAACCGGTGACGTCACATTGGCTGGACAATTGCTCAGTCCCGTAGGCGCTCCAGCCAAACTTCTGTGTTTTCCTCACGACATTTCTGATCTTAAATACCATCAAAATTAGACAAAATTGGATGCATTTGAAAGCATGATGAATCTTGTCCACGAATATGAGCCTCATTTTCCCTAACTCTAGGACTTTTTGCTTCCACCCACGCTGACTGCATTCATGTCGAGCGCCGCAGGAATCGCGCGGTGCGACGGGTAGTAGCAGTATGATGAGACAGGCCAACTGAAGATCACGGCTGGAAAGGAGGGGTAGGAGCAAGTAAGAGATAACTGTTGCAACATAATTCCACCCCACTCGGTGCAAGGGCGTAAACAAGGGTGGGGGAACTGGGGTCATGTGCCTCCCATGAGAAAGTTGGTACCCGGCTCCGGCTAGGAAAAGGCGCCAACATTATATTTCGGCTACCGGCGGAGGTACCGATGCTGGTTGGAATAGCACGCCTCTATCACCCATGTGCAGATACGGAACCTGCAGCTGGTTTCAGGATTGTTTTCCATTTGTCATTCACATGCGTCTAGACCAGGGGCATTCTTTGATATATATTTTAGGTGCAAATGCTCCCTCAGTGTTGGCTCTGTCGCCCAATAATTGACTTTTAATATGGGGTACCATGGAGCATGCGTCCAATCGATGTGGGGCTTCCCATTAACTTCATGTATTTTGCGCCCCAGTAAGCTATAGTATAATAATAAATAATATATATATATATATACATATATAGATATATATACGATATATAGATATATATATATATATATATATATATATATATATATATATATATATATATATATATATATATGTGTGTGTGTGTGTGTGTGTGTAGACGGGTGACGTCATGGGCCCGCGCGTCGCCTTGGCGACGCATGCCTTCCCATTGGCTTGTTGGTTTCGCGCCGAAACACCCTGGCCGCGGGGAGTGTGAGAATAAAGCTGGCGACCGGCGGACGTGCGGTCCGCCCGCGCGGTGTGAACTCTAAATCGGTCATATGTGTTTGCAATTCGGACCCAGCGACTACATTGGCGGCGGCGGTGGGATTGACAGCTTTCAGGTCGTCTGACTCGCACGACGGGAGCCAGATGACTCGATTGAGTGTTGTGGCGGACTGAGGAGCGGAGGATTTGCGTCTTCGGAATCCTATCGTAACGGTGTGTAGTGACACTTATGACTTGGCTCGGTGTGACGCGCGAGTACAGCCACTTACACAAGAGGATGGCGTGCAAGAGATGAGTTGGGGAGTCTCAAGCAAGATGAACGGCCATGGGAAGATGGCGGCCCGGCCGGATAAAGAGTCGTGTGATGGTGCTGCTGTCGCCTAGCAACGGCAGACTGCAGCAAAGCACTTTCAGTGCTCGTTGCGCGGTAGCTCACGAGTCGCGAAGAATGTGCACGGCCATGGCAAGATGGCGACCCGGCCAGGTAGAGTCGGGGGAAGGTGCTGCTGTCGCCTAGCAACGGCAGGCTGTAGCCAGGCGCCCCCAGTGCTCGTCTACGCGCCAGCCGACAGAGACATGACACATCGCTAGCAACGGGCGATTCTCAGCGTCGGAACCGTGAGTGCCTTGTCAAGGCAAGGCATATATGTCGTTCAATGAGGCGTGTGGCATGATGCAGTCGAGCCAGATGCGTTTGGATATTTGAAGTGTTGGGTGATGAGTATAAGCCTTGTTCACAAGTCTGTCTAGTTGAAGCCCAGTAGGTACTAGCAGAATGGAACCCAGGTTTGCTATGGTTAGTGTGCCAAGTTTCGACGGAGATGGCTCGGTGCAGACATTTTTAGACGACTATGAGAGGTTGTCTTGACGCCGCCGTACCACGCCGTACCACTGCAGCTTACGCAGGAGGATATCATGGTCGACGCTGTCGAATGCTTTGCTCAGGTCGATTGAGATGACCGAAGCGATGTGACCAGTGTCGACACGACGTGTGATCCACCCGACAGCGTCGACCAGGGCGTCCTCCGTCGAATGGCATGGCCTGTATGCATACTGGGAGGAGGAAAGAATGTGATTAGTGACTAGATAAGAGGACAGCTGGCTACAGACTACTTTTTCACATAACTTGGATAAGACTGGCAAAATAGAGATTGGACGAAAGTTACTGGCGACATCTCGAGGCCCAGATTTGTGAAGTGGAACAACAGAAGCAGTTTTCCACGAGGTAGGGGACACGCAGGAGACGACAGAAGTGTTAATGGGGTGAAGTAGGTGAGGTCCGAGATCCGGAAAACAGTTGAGGAGAGCGTACCGTGGTACGCCATCAACGCCAACCGCTCTCGACGAAGACATCTCACACATGGCTCTGAATAGTTCGGGCAGGGTCACCGGGTGTAGTCGGAGGCCGGGGGTAGTCACACAAGGTGTTCGCGGAGGGATGAGTGGAACGCCGCGTTTGCCAACAACGAGATCAGCGGCAATGCGTGGGCCCACGGAAGCCAAGTGACGATTAAATTCGTCGGCCACCGTCGCTGCCAGGCCCCTCACGGCCCCCTCCCCTCCCCCGGCCGGTCGGAGCGCAAAGTCCCGGATGTAACGCCAGAAATTGGTACGGTCTGTCAGCATTTGCGCACACACAAAGTCACGCCCGGCTTTTGCAAACACACATTTCACACGGTTTCGCAGCCTACGATGAGCTACCAAGTAATAATCCGTGCGATAGCTCCGCCAAGACTGAAAAGCCTGGTCACGGTCACGCATGAGCTGCAGCAGGTACGGACTGTCACCTACCCACGGGCAACATGCCCGGTAGGGGTGGACGGTCTTGAGCGGACAATGCACGTTCACCGCCACATGCCACAAGTGCATGAACTCCTTTAGTTTCGCGTCCACCCCCGCTGCCCGGTACATACTGCTCCAGTCCGCCTGCAAGAAATGAAGGCACAAGGCGTCCCAGTTAATCTTGCGCCAGGGGCGATAGGTGAAGGACGCCCGGCGACACCGCAGCCCGCGGTAAGGCACGCGCACAATGATTGTTAGATGGTCAGCAATCGGTACGAGCGGCAGCTGAATGGCCGACTCAATATCCGGGACATTGGTGATGATATGGTCCAGCAGTGTTGCCGTCGGCCTCAGATGGGTCAGCTGCCGGAAAGGCTGAGAGAGGCCGAGATCCTGCAGCACCTGTCCGTAGCGACGAACACCGGGGCCGTCGGAACGAAGAAGGTTCATATCGCCCAGGCAAAAGGTTGGCTTGCCGAGACTGACGGCGGCACGCAGCTGATCTTGTAGCTCGTCCAGGCCGTCAGATACGGGCTCCGATGACGGGCGGTAAACCACCCCCACAGTGACAGCACGGCGTCCCCCGCCACTCACAGATACCCACAGCGTCTCGCAGGACGAACCGGTCCTTGATATAGGCAGCAGCTTCATATTGATGCTGCTGAGCACATATGCAACCTAAATGAAAGCCCTTTTTGGTGTTATTTTGCTCGCAACCTGAAAAGTAAGCATTTGCACAGAAAATGAGTGATCCCATCATCTTAGTCACATTCATAAACATTGCATTGGAATGATAAATTCCAAGGATTTATAAAACACATTAAAACATAAATTTACCGGTAAGCATAGGTTCATATTTGGCAAATCCAGCTATGGTTTCAATTTCAATTCGTGAAACTTTAAGGATTATGAACTATAACAGGTTGAGGGTTGTTGTATCCCATGAACTGAAGACATTCTGCAGCAAACTTAAGAGCATGTTCAATAACCTAGGAATCCAAACGATATTCACCAAACTCATATTTTAATTTCCCATGCCAACAATCAGAAACACCGTATGCCCAACCACAACAACACTGATGTCTTCGCTGCGCCACGGATGAATCTTAGCCAGGCTTTAAAACGTATTTGGAATGTTTACGTGACGTCACCGTATATACCAAAGTCCTGGTAGATTCTACTAGAAATCTGGCACATTCCTGTCTACGTCACTAGGGCTGGAACTATAAAAACTACTAGATCTCGTTGCACCATTTAGTATTAGTACCCAGCGATAAACCAACGCTACCGTCTGAGACGCTTCGTGATGACGACTTTTTACACGTCCGTCAAACTAGCGACAGATTCACATTGATATTGAGATTGATATTGACCCGAAGGGTGGACTCTTCCGGTTTGCTTCAAAATTTGCACACAGGTAGAACTCGATGTACTGATCATGAGCATAAAAGCTAAGCGGGACGTCCATAAACAGCTGAAATATTCAAGGTCAAAAGTCAGAGTCCTGGAGGTCGGACTCTTCAGATTCCCTTCAAGATTGGTCCACAGATAGCACTCGATGCACTGATCATCTTGAGCATAAAAGCTAAGTGGGGCGTTAATAAACAGCTGAGATATTCAAGGTCAAATGTCAGAGTTCATGAGGTCGGACTCTTCAGATTCCCTTCAAAATTGGTCAACAGATAGTACTCGATGAACTGATCATCATGAGCTAAAAGCTAAGAGGGGGTTCACAAACAGCTGGATTATTAGGGTCAAAACTTCCTCAGGTGCGAATATGCAGCAATAATAAATAAGCACGAAACGAATATCAATCTGTCGTCAAGCTAGATTGATATTCGATTCTTACCGGTGGAACATCGTGAAAACAAGCATACTGGTAGAGCTCGGCACCCTGATTATCAGGAACACAATCAAGAAGCCGTATTACAAAACACTACGGAGATATTCGGGGTCAAAGGTCAAAGGTCATCGAGATCGGACTCCTCTGATTTTCTTCAAAATAGGTACACGAGTAGTACTCGATGCACTGATCATCTCATCATGAGCATAAAAGCTAAGAGGGGCGTTCATAAACAGAGCTGAGATATTCAAGGTGAAAGGTCAGAGTCCTCCAGGTCGGACTCTTCAGATTCCCTTCAAAACTGGTCCACAGATAGTACTCGATGCACTGATCATCATGTGCATAAAAGCTAAGAGAGGCGTTCATAAACAGCTGAGATAATTAAGGTCAAAGGTCAGAGTCCATGCGGTCGGACTCTTCAGATTCCCTTCAAAATTGGTCTACAGATAGTACTCGATACACTGATCACCGTGAGTATAAAAGCTAAGAGGGGCGTTCATAAACAGCTGAGATATTCAAGGTCAAATGTCAGAATCCATGAGGTCGGACTCTTCAGAAGACCGTTGTTCAAAATAGCGCGAGGCCGAAGATAGCTGTCTAAAATGGCGGAATGCTGAGGTAACAAGCTGCCTGAAATAGCACGAAGGGAAAAGGCCACACGGAAAAAGTTTCGACTCCCAATGACACATTTCAATCGACGAAGGGAGGGAGAAATAGAGAAGATTATCTCAGCCATAGCCTCCACCATTCGGAATGGGCGGGACTCAGCATGCCTACTGGACCGTCCACCATCCATGGCAGCATCAGGGGACCCATGCACCCAAATTATTTTTGAGCTGAATGTTCTTTCAAATCATCCAAGCACCGGCGAGGCTTGACATATAAAACGCCATATGACTTAAATTATCATGATGTTCACTTGTAGGAATGGAATATCAATATATTGATATTCGGTTTGTACTTATTTATAATCGCTGCACATCCCAGTAAACATGCCGATGTCGCCCCGCTATCGGCATGTGTCGGGGCGAGCTCAGCACCTCGTAACCGGCATCCCGACATCGGGCCGCTCTCGGCCCGACATCGGCAAACTAGCCTGGAATATATCATATATATGGTTGCAGTTGACATATTAATAGCGGCCAGCCGACGTCGGGCCGCTGTGTAACATTTCACTCATCAGACGACTACGGACCGCTGGCGTCCGGACAGCAACACGGCATCTTTCCGACATCGGCCCCACGTCGGCTACATGTCGGCTAAGTGTCGGCTGAATGTCGGCATGGGCTGACATTCCACCACCCAGCCGACAGCGGGCCGCTAGCGTCCGACATCGGCCCGACGTAGGGCCGAGTATCGGGCCGACGTCGGGCCGATGTCGGCATGTGCACTGGGATTAACCCAGGGAGAAATGTCGGCCCAACTAATCCAGCTGTTTATGAACGCCCCTCTTAGCTTTATGCTCATGACGATCAATGCATCGAGTACTACCTGTGGACCAATTTCGAAAGGAATCTGAAGAGTCCAACCTCATGGACTTTGACTTTTGACCTTGAATATCTCAGCTGTTTTTGAACGTCCCTCTTAGCTTTCGACTCATGATGATCAGTGCATCGAGTACTATCTATGGACCAATTTTGAAGGGAATAATGAAGAGTCCGACCTCATGGACTCTGACATTTGACCTTGAATATCTCAGCTGTTTATGAATGCCCCCTATGAATTTATGAATGAATGCCCCTTGTGGTGTCGTAGTTGCGCCAGATACGCTGGCGTAGTGTAGTTTAAAGTGGTCTACGACTTGTTGTGGGTCAGTGATGTCCTGTCCTTTCACCGTCAGCTGGGGTAAGGGGCCTGGTGGTGGGCGTTTCAGGTTGAAACGCTTCATCAGGTCCCATATTCTGCCCGCAGGGGTGAACCTATTGAATTGAGAGGCAAAAGACTGCCAACAGTTTTGTCGTGCTGTTCGAATTGTGTACCGGCAGTGTTTTTGACATTGTCTGTATGTTATAGGTGTGCTTCGCACACGCATCTTTTGAATTATTTGGGGGCATGGTGCCGTGCGGCGATTGCCCTTTGACAGTCCGTGGTTCACCATAGCGTAGATGCATTTTTCCTAGGTTTGTTACTTTCTGGGACTGAGTCTCGCGCTGCTGAGCTGATGGCCCTTAGGATTGTCTCGATCTTACTGGTCTCTGAAGTTGCTAGGTTGAGGTCCACCTGTTTCTAGAATTTAGCCCATTCCGCTCTTTTCAAGTTCCAAGATTGTCTAAATAGCTTAGTGTGGTGGATAGCGTCCGTGCTGAGCCTAATTGTGATTGGGTAGTGGTCGCTCAGCCCGGGAACGTCTGAAACTGACCAGTGAAATAGTGAGCTAAGTCGTTGGGAGCAGCACGTTAAGTCAATGCAACTATCCGATCCTCCTAAGGTCGGGTTGTAGCGGGTGGCGGCCCCGGTGTTCAGAAGTACTAAGTTGTGGTCCGAAATAAACTGGTGAATATCGCGCCCTCTAGCGTCAGTCTGGTCGCTTCGCCAGGAGGGGTGTTTCGCATTAAAGTCTCCCATAATGAGAACTGGTGGAGGGGCCTAAAACAGCAAGTCGCTCAACTCCTGTGGTGTGGGGGTATCAGCTGACGGCGAGATGTCTAGTGAGATGACTGTGGTTTGGGAATGGGAAATTTTGAGACTGACTGCTACGCAATTCAGGGGAGTATTTAACGTTACCCGACGATGAGGTATGCTGTTTCCAATGAGCATGGCTGCGCCCCATTTCCTATTTGGGCCGTTTACGTTGTCGACGTGCCAAGTGTAATCTGGGATTTTGTTCCAAGTGGAGTCAGAATCTCGAAAGTGAGTTTCTTGGAGCGCAGCTAGTAATGGTTTTTGTTGCAAGAATTCAGATTTGAATTATATGAACTTGCCTGGAAGGCCTCCGGTGTTCCACTGCAGAACAAGTCCCATTGCCGAACGCGGTTAGTGACTGTTGGTGTTCCTATACTGGGGTGGTGTCGGAGTCGAGTTGGGGAGGAAGGTTGAACCGGTGAACGGAGAGAGGGTTGGGAGGTGACCCAGGCAGGGGTGGTAGCCTGGACCTAGTCGCACGGGTCCTGGGATGTGATTGGGTAGAGTGGCAGCGTGATTTACGCTTGGGAGGCTCGGTGGGTTCGGGTGGGATTCGTTGGTCTGGAGTTGTGGGTTCGACGGGCTTTGAAGGAATAGTAGGTTCAGTCTGAGTGCTGGCCTCAGACGAGGTTTTGGAGTGGGTTTGGGTGGGTGTGCATGAGGTGGTGGGAGGTTCGGTTTGGCAGGAGGTGGTGGCCGTGGACTTGCGGGTGGTCTGGGTGGATGTTGTGGTGGCCTTTGTTCTAGGCCTTGGTTTGGGCCGGCCAGATGGGTGTGGCAGGGGCCGAGGCCCTGGAGGAAGCAGTGGAGGGAAGGCTTCAGGGTGGCGAGGTGGGCCCTGGCCGCTTGGAGGCGGTGGCGTGAAGGGGTACGGCCAGGTCCCGTGGGGGATGGGTGGGTACCGGTGGGGGATTGGATGGGGACCGTGTCTGGGTCTGATGTGCGTTGGAGGAGGGATGATGCGGGGTGGATAGTGGAATGGTGGTGGGCATGGGCCGGGTCTGAGTTGGGGTGGGAAAGGAAGGAAGCCCATTCCTCGGTGGGGTGGACGTGGGAAGCCGGGCCTGCGGTGGAAAGAGTGTGGGAGGTGGCCGGGTCGAGGGTGAAGGGGATGTGGGTAATGGCCAGGTCTGAAGTGGAGTGGGTGTGGGAGGAGGCCAGGTCTTGAGTGGGGTGGGGTGGGAAGGAGTGGTGATCGGTGAGGTCGAGGGGCGGTGGGCAGGGGAGGTCTGGGATCGGTGGGGCGGTTGAGGCGAGGGACGGAGGAACGTTGAGAAGGGAGGTGTGCCGGGCTCCGGGAGCCGGCTGCTGGTGGGATGGTTGGGCGGGTGGGAGCTGGTGTTGGAGGAGGTGTGGGTTTAGGTGTGAAGAGCGTCGCTGCGTAGCTTCACCCGGCGGTAGGTGCGGTGTGGAAAGGTGCAGTTGTGGCTGTGTGAGTGTCAGTGGTGGTGTGGCGTAGGTGCTGTCGTGCTGTTGCGTGTGGCACCCGATGAGTTGCCGCATACCGGCACACCTCCCTCTCGTATGCCCACTTGGGGCAGTCGGGGTCGGTGGCGGGGTGCGGCCCATCACAGCCTGCACACTTCCTTTCGGAGGAGTTGCAGTCGGATGCCGCGTGGACGTGGTGACCGGCGCACTGGCTGCATCTGGGAGTTGGTGACGCGCATGCGCGTTCGCCATGTCCATAACGCAAGCAGAACCGGCACCGTAGTGGCAGAGGCACATCGACGACTATCCAGCATTACACGAACTTCTCTTCCACTTTCTTTCTACGACACGCCTAATCGATCAACTGTGAAAAAAAGGAAAAAAAGGGGAGGGAGAAAAAAAGTGTATATATATATATAGCCCGGGCAAAAGACTGAAAATCGGGCAATCGAAAAATCGAGCAAAAAAGAAAAAAAGAAACAAACAAAACAAACATAACTACAAAACAAAAAACAAAACAAAACAACGTGTTCTTGCAATGTTCATCTATGGCGAGGACCCAACCCCAACCCACCCACTACACCCCATACCCCAGTCTAGCACCGTCCGGACTGACAGCTTCTTTCGACTACTTCATCTCCGGCTCTCAAACGACTCTTCTCTGCCATCTCTACCTCTTCAAACTCCAAGATCAACTCAACTCAACTCTTCAAGACGACTCCGACTCTACTCGAAAATCTATCCACCACCCGGTAACTAATCCTCCTATCATCCTCCCACTCAACCACAGGAAACAGCCGATATCACCCACAGGTGGCAGGCTGGACAAACACAACGTCACTCACTCACACAGAGGCGGACCTCGTAGGCCTTGTTGTGTATGCGGACGTGCGATGATAGGTGTGGTGAGTCGGAAGTCAGTACTAAAAGTTTGTGAGTCGAACGTGCCTCCCGTTTAATCTGGCTGATTGTAAATGTGACATCCAGGAGGGCTGAGGCGTCGAATAGTGCGGCGATGCTGTCAAGTGGTAAGCTATCCAGCTCTGGGGCGCAAATGTAGCCGCAAATGGGCTGGTGTTCAAGGTGCGGTGTAACGTGAAGGAGCAGCGCTGGTTGTTAAAGGTGGTTGTGTTTAGTAGAGTTTGTGTGTCCGCGCTGCTCTATGTTTGGACTATGATGTGTGTGGTGTGCATGTGGACCTTGAAGTGTGTTGAATTAAGAATGTGTCTGATTGTCCTCTTGAGAGTGAAAGGAGGCTCCTGTGTGATGTTGTATTCTGTCTCTGTGTACGTACCTACTAGATAGGTGCCTTGTGTGGTGCTGGCGGCGGCCGCCATGGTGTGTAAGGGTTTGGTCCCACCCCCGCAAGTGTCCCTCCTGACTGAAGAACTACCCGGATTCGTTGCATCCCGGACCGAGCTTTCGCTCTCTGGTCCCTGCCCCGGCCGCAATGGCCCAAAACAGTGGGCTCGACACCGTTATGTTTCCTCCGGGGGTAAAGATTAATTGGGAGACAGAGAGAAGATGGGGATTTGGTGAGGGAGGTTTTCTTTCTAGATTCGCAGGAGTGCTCCCCTAGGGTCCCTGGATCTCTTCGTGTCTTGGCTTCTTCTGCTGCTACAGGTTTGTCTTCTGCTCAAACCTTGGACCTTCCTGGTTCTCTTCTTGCTTGCTGACTGCGGGCGCCGGTCGTGCTTGAGCTGTGGTTGATCTCGTGCCCGCGAGATCTTTTTGACGTTTCACCTCGAATATCTCAGCTGTTTATGAACGCCCCTCTTAGCTTTTATGCTCGTGATGATCAGTGCATCGAGTACTACCCGTGTACCTATTTTAAAGAAAATCAGAGGAGTCCGATCTCGATGACCTTTGCCCTTTGACCACGAATATCTCCGTAGTGTTTTGTAATACGGCTTCTTGATTGTGTTCGTGATATTCAGGGTGCCGAGCTCTACCAGTATGCTCGTTTTCACGAAGTTCCACTGGTAATAATCGATTATCAATCTAGCTTGACGTACATATTGATATTCGTTTCGTGCTTATGTATTATTGCTGCATATTCGCACCTGAAGAAGTTTTGACCATAATAATCCAGCTGTTTATGAACGCCTCTCTTAGCTTTTAGCTCATGATGATCAGTTCATCGAGTACTAACTGTGGATTAATTTTATCAATTAATACAATTATCGGAACTGCCACGTGCAAGATCGGAGCAAGGGACCGAGAATGCCACCGATTTGCACATATGCGCCAAATAGCACTACAGCCATACCACCGCCAACAGCTGATTGAAGGGCAAAACTCTACCGGTCGTTCCCGCGCCTCCACCTAGAAGACCGCCACTGGCCGAAGCTCAACCTATTCTGGATGAGGGCGCGGGAACAGACCCTTAATATACTCTGTATCGAGTCACCATCGCCCACAATGTCGTGACGCTTCTACGACTTTGACCAATCAGAAGGCGCCGGGAGGTCAGCCTACCAAGAAGAAGCAAGCATAATTTGTTTTATTGTATAATCTGAATATGAAAATATGCTTCTAGATTTGAATGTAATAAGGTGTATTTATATTGCTCAATGCTTGTATATGAATCTACAGAAAATGTGTATTGTTCGAGCGCAGAGTATAGATACCAGGTATGCATGACCAATGCTGAAATAATTCAGTCCTAGAAGAGCCCTTCAAAAATAATTCACCGTTACATTAAAATAATATGTGTTGATTGGTATTTTCCTATTTATAAATTTATATGAATTATTTGAGAGAATGAAAGTGAGAGAGAGAAAGAGATTCTGCTTTAAGTTTACTGCCCAACGTTTTAACACGCGCACGGAAGGGGGCGAAATCCGCCCTTTGTAATTAACACTCGCACGTCCGGCGGTCCGCGCCAACTTCGCATGTCCGGGGGGGGCAGATGTCTGCCCCCCTAAGATCTCCAGAACTATGCTAGGTAGCGACAAACAAAAAACGGCGTTGGATAGCTGGTGACAAGCTCTATCGAAAGTATTTCGGTTATTTTTCGCTCAGGTCAATATTTAGGTCACTGGGTCATCATAGGTCGAATTCGACCGGATCGGTTGGGACCGTCAGATATTGACACATATCTCAGGACCTGTAGCAGATAGAAACAAGCGGCGAATGCTATTCGACAGCCCTTGACATGTGCTATCGACAATACGCTGTGTGATTTAAGGTCAGGTCAACTCCGAAACTATGACCTCAGGTCAAGGTCATGAGGTAGCCTAGGGAGGTCATGTAATGTATCAATCGACACCTCTTGGCGATACAAGCACAATGACGGTAATTTAAGCCTTCTAGCTCAATGCAGTGCGATATAATTCGCAGAAATGTGCTAGTGATCTCAGGTGACCTCGGATGACCTTGGTGAGGTCACTGAGCAAAAATGTCAGCGGTAACATTAAGAATAGCTTCCAACTACACGCCATAACCGTTGTGAGGTCATTCCGAGAGCAAATATGTAACCAGGAAACATTTGTATATTTTACCATAGGCCTATAATGGGGGAAGCCATGGCCGCGACCTGACCTCAGGTCAATGCTACGAAAAAAACGAGATATATATTATAGTCCCTGATGAGATCATGACGTGTTATAAGTTTGAAATCAATCGCCCAATTATTATGGAAGTGAAGCCACCTAGACTCCGAGGGATGTTGGGTCACTTGGCCTGACCTGGTGACCTGACTTGAGATGACCCAGGGTCAAACATTTCTGAGGATATGCGGAAAAAACTAATGAACAGCCATACGAGGTTTGGCCTTGCTAACCCGATTAGTATGGCGGAAAATTAGGAAAAACCGCAGGGGGCAGATATCTGCCCCCCCCCCCTGGACGTGCGCGTGTTTAATTCATGCAACTTTGTTAAACATTGATCAGCGCATCCTATGCAGCAAAGAAAAACGAACTCCGTTGGTAAATGTAGGGACTGCGGGAGTGCAAATTCAACCGATCCTCCTAGACACGCTCCCGCGCCTGACATAACTCTCGTCGGTTATCACGACGTGTCCTTTCGAGTTCATCACTCGGTTTCTAATATCTCAATTAAACCAGAAGCATAAGTAAAATCCAGCTTAATCAAAGTCACGTGAGCTAAGGTTGACCTCATAGAAACCTATGACTTTATGCAAGACGAATAAGGTAACAGGAGAGTTGCCGAATATTAGTTCGAGATACCCCATTAACTAGAGAAGAAAAATAACTATGACTATTGATATATACTATTTCAATAACTATTTAATTTCTACCCAACTAGTGCGTGAGCGTGTAGTCATGAGCCAGAGCGCTCATTTTCCGACCCAAGGGGTTGTGTGTTCGAGTCTCACCTGCCGCTGCTCTTCGCCCGCGCCAATCGGCGTCAAAGATTGGCGATGTTATATGACCAGATCAGTCGACGCATCCTACAAACAAATAACTATCTAAGGATGTAACTCGTGTCATTTTTTTTTCATGTAACCCTAGCAGACTTCGCTGGAATGCAAGCTTCATATTTCACAGTGTGCATAGTGCTTGGCTCATAACGGCAACAGAGAGTACCCTCGAGAAGATGCTGAGGGCCTTGGGCTGGGTCAACGTGAAGGGCTTCCAGGTCGACGAAAGGGACCCGGGTCGTTGGAAGAGCCCCCGGGCTGGCGAAGATGGACACGAGCCAATATGAAAGGCCCCTGAGCTGACGGCGGGGGCCAAGCCGAAGTAAGAGCTTCTGACCTGATGGAGAGGACCGGATCTTTTGGAAACGGCCCTCCAGCCTGCCGGGAAAGACTCTGGGTCTTCAAAGAAGGCCCCTGAGACGACGGAGGGGCCTAATTGCCGGAGAGGACCTCGAGCCGTCAGAAGGGATCCTTGCGCCTACGGATGGGGCAAAGTAGTACAAGGGCCCCTGTCTTGATGGAGAGACCCAAGCTGTTGAAAGAGGGCCTCTGGCCTGACCGAGGAAGCCCTGGATCGCTAAAGAGGGCCTTTGCGCCGACTGAGAGGACCTCTAGCTACTGGAGGACCTTGGACCGCAGGAGACGATCCAAAGCCGACATGATGGGCCCCTGGATCAACGGAGGGGTCGAAGCCACACAGGTGCCCCTTGCGTGATCGAGAAGGCCCAAGCTGTCGAAAAGGGACCTCCTGTCGTACGGAGAGTGCCCTGAGCCGTGAATTCTCGCTACTGATCGCGAAGCAGCCCGCGGTGCGGTCGATCCTTACCCGGCCTACCGCTCGACTGATCCGGAGGTAGCTCACCATGATGCTGATCTCAAGGCGATCGCCTCCGCTGTGGATCCTGATCCAGTCTAATGGCCTGCTGAGTCGGAAGTAGCCTACCGCGCTGCTGATCTCGGTGCGGCCGACGGCACTGCCGCTCCTGAATTCAACATGCTGCTCTGCTGATCCGGAGGTAACCGACGGCACTGCTGATCTTGAGGCTGCAGACAGCGCCGCTGATCCTGATTCAACATGCTGCTTTGCTGATCCGGAGGTAACCGAGCCTAAGGCAACCTATGGCTGCGCTGGTACGACCACTTCAGCAAGGAATGTTCACGTGTTGCAGCAGTTACTGGCACCAGATGAACGGCGGTGGTTGAAAAAAGCAAACTATGAAAAACTGCACAGATGTCCCGAATCATATATATGCATAATCGTGCGATAAGCCATGTCCCCGGGTGTTCAAGTTTGGTTGCTGCAAGAAGAGGAACTCACTAAAGTCGAGAGAATGTTTTTTTTGCACGAGCTACCTGCAAGTTTCCCACCTGCAAGTCTTGAGTTTCATGATACTACTTATTTCAGATTCTTAGTCTTACATGTCTTCGATTTGAGATATTTTGGATTGTCATGAAACTGGTCCGCAGTCTGCACCTGCATGACCTGAATGTTACTTCGGTTTATGTATCCAAGCAGGAGCTGAAACGGCATGCTACACAGTAGTCATGCCAGAGGCAATCCATTCTAGTCACAGCGAATATGTGCATTTCTCTTTATTCACTTTCCCTCATCTTTTGTAATCTGCGCTCTTGTTTATCATATTTTATGTGGTCATGCTTTGAACCTATTTCTCATGCGCACTTCAGTTTTTTTGGTACTCCATTATGCACTTGCATTTTATGACTTCTTGAATGGCGGAAGGCCAAAGGCCATATAATAGCCAAATGTGTGGACTTCTTCTGCTAACGGTGACAATATAATACAACACAATGTGACCAACGCGCGACGAGAAGCGCTTTTACTATATACAGACGGACATACCCCAGCCGGCCAAACCGAGACGTGACCTCAGCCCGCTCGCCGGTCACGGTGACCGGCCGCACACCTCGTGGCCGGACATTGACCACGTGATTCGACACTGGCCACGTGACCGGACACTGTCCATGTGACCGGACATTGACCACGTGACCCGACGCTGGCCGCATGACACGACATTGACCATGTGACCCGTCACTGGCCTTATGACCGGACACTGGCCACGTGACCCGACACTGGGCATGTGACCGGACATTGACCACGTGACCGGACACTGGCCGCATGACACGACATTGACCATGTGACCCGTCACTGGCCTTATGACCGGACACTGGCCACGTGACCCGACACTGGGCATGTGACCGGACATTGACCACGTGACCGGACACTGGCCGCATGACACGACATTGACCATGTGACCCGTCACTGGCCTTATGACCGGACACTGGCCACGTGACCCGACACTGGGCATGTGACCGGACATTGACCACGTGACCGGACACTGGCCGCATGACACGACATTGACCATGTGACCCGTCACTGGCCTTATGACCGGACACTGGCCACGTGACCCGACACTGGGCATGTGACCTGACATTGACCACGTGACCGGACACTGGCCGCATGACACGACATTGACCATGTGACCCGTTACTGGCCTTATGACCGGACACTGGCCACGTGACCCGACACTGGCCATGTGACCTGACATTGACCACGTGATCCAACACTGGCCATGTGACCGGACACTGGCCGCACGACACGACATTGATCACGTGACTCGACACTGGCAATGTGATCCGACACTGGCCACGTGATCTTACACTGACCTTGTGACCGGATACTGGCCACGTGATCTGACACTACCATGTGACCGGACACTGGCCACATGATCCGACAATTGTCACATGATCTGACACTGACCATGTGACCGGACACTGGCGATGCGACCGGATACTGGCCATGTGACCGGACATTGACCACATGACACGACACCAGTCATGTGACCAGACACCGGCCACGCGATCCGACACTGGCCATGTGACCGGACATTGACCACGTGATCCGACACTCGGCTACGCGATCCGACACTGGCCATGTGACCGGACATTGACCACATGACCCGACACCAGTCATGTGACCAGACACCGGCTACGCGATCCGACACTGGCCATGTGACCGGACATTGACCACATGACACGACACCAGTCATGTGACCAGACACCGGCTACGCGATCCGACACTGGCCATGTGACCGGACATTGACCACATGACACGACACCAGTCATGTGACCAGACACCGGCTACGCGATCCGACACTGGCCACGTGATCCGACACTGGCCATGTGACCGGACATTGACCACGTGATCCGACGCTGACCGCATGACACGACACTGACCACGTGACCGGACACTGACCCCGTTGCCGGACACTGACCACGCTGTGTTAAAATAATGGTTTTGCGTTAGATGTGAGATGTCGAAACGAGCACAGTAGGATGTCGAAATCTTCCATGCAGTTACTGTCATTTAAAATGTGTTTGATGTCTTTCAGACCATGGGAGCCAAATGACCCTGTAGTCGACATGCCCTTGAAACCAAATAATCAATAAATGTCTTTCAAACTGAAATTTGATGGTGTACTTGTGAATGGTGTACTTATGATTGTACCATTATCATTTGTTTTGAGATTCATCATTTAGAAAGAGCTATATTTGGGATAGGAAGAATAATACCTATGCTATTAACTGGTATTGTATGCCATACCACATTATAGGTAATCCCTTTACATGCAATTGTGTTGCGAAATGTTCTTGTTTCACCATTTCTTATCGAGAGCATGAACATGATGCTCATAAAAGAGATGCTGTTAGACAGGAGACACAAAGACTTCATAAGTACTCATCAAGGAGCAGGATGTCTATACTTCTTGGAGAAGGATGTCGATTGAGTGTTCAGAAAGTGGTATATTCCACCCTATTTCACGAATAATTTCTCACTGTGACCACGTGACCGGACACTGACCCCGTGGCCGGACACTGGCCACGTGATCGGACACTGGCTACGTTATCGGGACATCAACCACATGACCGGACACTGGCCACGTTATCGGGACATCAACCACATGACCGGACACTGGCCACGTTATCGGGACATCAACCACATGACCGGACACTGGCCACGTTATCGGGACATCAACCACATGACCGGACACTGGCCACGTTATCGGAACATCAACCACATGACCGAACACTGGTCACGTTATCGGGACATCAACCACATGACCGAACACTAGCCACGTTATCGGGACATCAACCACATGACCGGACACTGGCCACGTTATCGGGACATCAACCGCATGACCGGACACTGGCCACGTTATCGGGACATCAACCACATGACCGGATACTAGCCACGTAATCGGGACATCAACCACATGACCGAATACTAGCCACGTAATCGGGACATCAACCACATGACCGAACACTGGCCACGTTATCGAGACATCAACCTCATGACCGAACACTGTCCACGTAATCGGGACATCAACCCATGACCGGACACTGGCCACGTTATCGACATCAACCGCATGACCGACACTGGCCACTTATCACACACCAATCCCGAAAAATCAAAACGATACTGCCCGTAATCGGACATCAACCACATGACCGAACACTGGCCACGTTATCGGGACATCAACCGCATGACCGGACACTGGCCACGTTAACGGGACATCAACCGCATGACCGAACACTGGCCACTTATCGACATCAACCGCATGACCGGACACTGGCCACGTTATCGGGACATCAACCACATGACCGGATACTAGCCACGTAATCGGACATCAACCACATGACCGAACACTGGCCACGTTATCGGACATCAACACATGACCGGACACTGGCCACGTTATCGACATCACACATGACCGACACGGCACGATCGACATCAACCACATGACCGAACACTGGCCACGTTATCACATCAACACATGACCGAACTGGCCACGTATCGGACATCAGCCACATGACCGGACACTGGCCACTTATAGGACATCAACACATGACCGGACACTTATCGACATCAACCACATGACCGGACACTGGCCACGTTATCGAGACATCAACCATATGACCGGACACTGGCCACGTAACTCGACAGTGGCCACGTGACCTAACACTGCCCACGTGACCCGACACCGGCCGTGACCAGAACGCTGGGAGCCAGCTGGAGACCCAAAGGCGACCAACGCAGTGCCGTAGCAGTGCCGAAGTGCATTGCAGTGTACATAGCAGTGCCGAAGCGCATTTTCATATACCTCAAAATCTGAACCGATGCAATGCAGCGCTTGTGATCTGACTAGCGAGGCGTGTAGCTGGTCTATGGTGGCTGGCTCTATTTATGGTGAATGTCTGATATTCTGGCTGGACATGCACTTGGCACCACAATGTCTGTCTTCAAACTCGGTTCCGATCAGCATATTTTTTTACGTTCAATCACGAGCATAGCTATTGGTGAAGCCGTACAAGTCATGCTCCAGTGTTAAACATTTAACATAAACACACACAAACACACACAAATCCATATATATATATATTTATATATATATATATATATATATATATATATATACATACATACATACACACACACGCACACACACACACACACACACTCACACACACACACACACACACACACACACACACACACACACACACACACACACACACACACACACACACACACACACACACACACACACACACACATACCTGCAAAGCGTATGATATCACGCATGGATAAAATGCGCAGGTTGAATCAATATATGATGTCTAATTATTACGCTCATTCTGCATACCATTTATAGCATGGTCTACCATGCGCAGGTTTATGCCGCAGAAAATGTCTTCTTATGTACCTCAGTCTTCTTATCTACCGCAGTCTTCTTATGTACCTCAAGAGCCAAGCTGTGGGTGACAAATGTATATTAGGCAATAGGCAGTACGTTGTGACTAGATGAGGCATACATGTAGCTTTCCAATTGGACATCGCATGGCGAAGACCTGTCTACTGAAAAGTGCTATGTCTAGCACCTGACCGTCGGACAAGTTGGCTGAATCTCCACACTGCACTCGTGATAACCGCACTTGTGGTACCTCCATACCGCACTAGTGGTACCTCCATACCGCACACGTGAAACTTCCATACCGCACTTGTGGTACCTTCATACTGCACTCGTGATACCTCCATACCGCACCTCCATACCGTACTCGTACTTGCATACCGCACTCGTGGTACCTCCATACCGCACTCGTGCTACCTCCATACCGCACTCGTGGTACCTCCATATCGCACTCGTGCTACCTCCATACCGCACTCGTGGTACCTCCATATCGCACTCGTGCTACCTCCATACCGCACTCGTGGTACTGTGTCACAGCCAACGCAATCCATATACGACACTATAGACAACCGGCCACTGGGTGTGGTACATATAAAACACCACCACCTCTGTCAGGCACAGATGGTCGGTGGCAGAATCGACCATATCTTTGGACTGATGGGCCATGGGGCAGCCGCCACCATCCCGTTTCTAATCTCTCCGAGAACCGTCCCTTTCGGCCAGAGCGTGCATGTTGGCGTAACGTCCGCACGGCGGACCTGCGTCGTCTCCACCGAGCATACACCTGACGAACGTGAGCCATCGCCAGGCTACCTACACCTGAGTCACGTTTCGCCGCCTCCTGTCAGCGGCGATGGACGCCCTGGAGCCGTGCTGCTCGGCGCCGTCGAGCCCGTTGCTGCGCGGCTTGGGCAGCGTCGGCGGCGGCACACGAGCGTGAGGCGCGCGCTGCGTCTGCACCAGCGAGTCCTTGTCGCTGTGCCAGCCCGTCGGCTCCGGCTGGCATAGGGCGCCGTTGCTGCGCTGTCGCGGGTCGGAGGTGAGCGACACGAACGAGTCGGACGGCTGGGTGCTGACCAGCGAGTTGCCGTCGTACGGCATGTCCTCCACGTACGGCGTCTGGTAGCTGTTGTAGCGCGCGCGGCCCACGGCCAGCTGGGCAGCGCTGAGCGGCAGAGTACTGCCGTACTGACTGTTGTTGCGGTCAAGATTGGGCAGCTGGAGGTCACGCCGGTCGCCGCCGCCGCCGCCTATCGGACTGTGGCGTCTCTTCTGCGTGTCCAGGATGTCAGAGGCGGTCCACATGCTCGGCGTCCGGCCGTCCGAGATGGTCGGCACCGCCTCCTCGTGGTCCATCTCGTAGGCGACCTTGACGGGCGTCGGCTCGCGACTCTGCACGGGCGGCACTGTCACGGTGGTGATGTGCCGCTGCGGACCGACGTCCGGCGCCGGCTTCCTGCGCCGGTAGCACAGGAAGAAGTACAGCGCGAGCAGCACCACCAGCATGATCAGACCGGCCACACACAGCAGGATGATGAGCAGCAGACTGGAGTCGCCTGACGGCGGCGTCGGCTGCACGGGTGCTGTGGTGCCCGTGGGCGGCGGCGGAGTCGGCGTCTGCGGAGGCGGCATCACCAGCGACACGATGTTGGAGAGCGGCGCCACGTTGCCGGCCTCGTCCACACCGCGGATGGCGAAGAAGAGCAGCGTGTCGGCGATGTTGAAGTCGATGACTGCGAGGCTGGGTGTGCCGGCAGGTTCCGGCTGGCTCCAGTGCGTCACGCTGGTGCAGTCGGAGAAGTGCTGTCGCAGCCGGGACCGACTCTCAAAAAACCCCACCTCTGAGAGAAAAAAAAAAAAAAAAAGAAATAGGGGGGGAGAGAATCCAATAAAAAGCCATAGTAGTCACGCTGTCGCAGCCGGGAAACCGAGCTATCTCACAGAAGCGCACCTCGTAGTGCGACACTGGAAACAGAGCTGACAGTCAGTCACGGAGTCTCACCTCGTAGTGCAACACTGGAAACAGAGCCGATAGTCAATCACGGAGTCTCACCTCGTAGTGCGACACTGAAAACACAGCCGATAGTCAGTCACGGAGTCTCACCTCGTAGTGCGACACTGGAAACAGAGCCGATAGTCGATCACGGAATCTCACCTCGTAGTGCGACATTGGACGCAGTCGACAGTGAGTGACACCACCTGGTCTCGTACGCTGACAAAACACCAGGATCCAGAAAATCACACCTGGCACCATCAGACTGGAAGCACATGACAAAGAACTCAGTGTAGACGGCACAATGCAATATGCAGATAAATTTCCTTGTGATCAGCTCTTGCGATTTACGGTTAGATTTTTACCCGAAGAATGTTACCATGAAAAATGTATGTGAATGCCTGCCTGCATGTGTCAATCTGACAGTTCACTCATAAGAAATCAATGCAGAGCCAGAGTTGTAGTGAATGAAGATGCACCTAAACACGAAACCGAGAGCAGTCACAATCAGCGAATGAACTTTGCCAAAATTGTTCACTGGTTGCTATTACGCAGACTTAAGCTCTCATTCGAAACATTGAATGTAGTGTATATCCCTCGCTCAGTTGATGACAAATCCCAAACCCACGGAGATATCTTCGTGATGGGCAAACTGTTTTGATATTAGCAAACTTTTCGAACCCATGAAATAGCCAAACTAGTCAAAATAGTGTGAATGTTGCACTACAATACAGCATGCACTGAGCTACGCTGCGAACAACCTGGTTAACGATATAATAATTTGACATAAAAATAATCGATTTTCGGTCGTCAAAGTTCTAAGGAAATCTGTCAATTTTTGTTGTTGGTCTAAGATGTATAAGGACTGAACACATTGTACTTATATTTATAGATTAAAAATGTGCTCTGGCAAGTTCCATTTTCCCTCTTTGGATTCGCCAGCAGGTTTGGTAGGTATGTTCAAGTTTGGAGCGGGGGAAAGGGGGTGAGGCGGCATGGCTCCCGTCCATAAAACATTGTAAGTCCCACGGTCGATTCGGACGGATCAAGATTTACCTCTGGTGTCTGGCTTGTCGAAGTCGTCACCGGGCGCTGACCAGCTGAAGGTGACGGTTTGCTGAATCGAGTCCACCTCTGACTTCAGGTCAGTCACCCGGCTCGGTGGGTAGATGTCGACTTGTTGATCAGCACCTCCTGTCACGAGGATGCCGCCCCCCGACGCTGATCGCTTCAGGTCGGGCACAGGCACCGACGTGACGCTGCCGATGGTGGAGCCGCAGCACGGCACGTCACCGCTGACCGACACAGCCCGAGGCTGAACCAGGTCACGACCGGTCACCACGCGCGCGCGCGATCCGCCGCCCACCTCGACCCGGATGTTGAACAGCTGATTGGCGGATGAGAGTGGGCCGAAGTCGGTGAAGTATCGCGAGTAGATGCCGTCCCCGTGCAGGATGTCGGGCACTGGAGCAGACAAGGTAGCGTCACATACATGTGTCAACAAAATATTGTGAATGTTGCACTACAATACAACATGCATTGAGTTACGCTGCGAACAACCTGGTCAACGATAAACCAACTGTCAAAATCTTCTAGAATAGAAGCTTCTTCGTTTTCCATGGTGCATTTAGGATTAATATTTCTGTTGCGGGAAACCGGTCGGGACAATTCATGTAAGGATGCAGAGTACTATGATAATGTTAAAGAGAGCGAACATCGCCTTCAACGGTTAAACATGGAGTATATGTCTAGCAATGACAATCATGGCACGGTTCAATGCGATACCAAAGATGTTGAGAGATCTCCATTGCTTTTCACTCCAAATGTCAAGCCGTGGAAACCGGTGCTGAATCTCCGCTTCAATAATAACCAATGTGAATAATACGTGGGCATTTAAAAATGAATACATTATTGAATATTCGAGTACGTCCACCCATTATTAATGGATAAGAACTATCGAACTGGTGTACATCTTGGGGAGGTAAACAATTTTATCGGCTTATTTCTGGTATGGGATGCCATATTTGTGCATCTCTTCCGTGCCAGATGACGTTCCCAGTCCTTTTACAACAGGATGGGGCGTGCCTGCACGCGGATGAAATGCGGTACTAAGGTTGAGAGAGTTTGTGAACAATTAAAAATATGCTGAAAACATGCATATCAGCTGAAATATTTGCTCGAGTGACTAATTCAAAGTACATGCAAAAACATCAGTTGGAGTGTCCAAGTTGCTTCAATTAATTCTTCCCTCAGATTGTAGCATGTTCGGTGTTGTATGCCTTCAACACGCTTGCCGCTTTGTAACAAGGTTAACTTAAGGCGGTGACTTTAGTCACAAATCATTTGCATAATTATGACTATATCTGCATGTGTATCTGTGCCCGCCTTGTCAGGACACTGCCACTGAAATCATACGTCCTGCCACTAGATAACAAAGAGCGCACGACTCTCTGTCTCGGGTAGCATTGCACTGGTGGTGCGGTGGCCGGGATCGCACGGCATGTTTTGGCTTTGTCAGCTCTGGTGCCATCGTCCGATCGGCACCGGCCGTGGATGCTTCCGCCATGCGAACATGTGACAGACGTCCATGTAGCACATCGTTGGCCGAGTGTCGTCAAACGCGCCCTTCACTCCGAGATATGTGTATTGCAATGGGTTGTTGGTGTCCTCACGCGATGGACATGTGACGTGTGAGAGGCCACGGTCTCCACGCATTTAAGCGGGACTCGCAGCTGATCATCTAAAACGCAGTCAGCCATAAGACACGAACAGACCCGTTAAACTGCTGACTTTAGCGGTACCGAGAGACGTGGCATGAACTGTGGAGAAGCGAGGGTCTATGTCTAAGTGTGCATAATATTGCAACTGTCGTGGTCGTGGGACAAGCCGTCGTCCTTTTGCTCTTTCGAAAGCACGGGCAACATAGGGTAAATATCCGCAGTTTATTTTTGGGCAGATTGTCGCAAGCGAGGTATCAAATTAGGCGAATAACGATCCAGCAGAAGACTTCTACAGCTTGTCGAAATGCTGTTCAAGTTGTGTGATTCCATGCCAACTTTGAAACGGCAAGGCTGACAATTGACATCAGCATGCGAATGACTGCAGTATTAGTTATCCCACTGCAGTCTTGGTCATCCAACAGCAGCATTGGTCACCCCACTGCAGCATTGGTTATCCAACAGCAGCATTGGCCATCTCACGGCACAGCGGCATGCACTGCTGCAACCTATCTGGCCCGATGCTCACTTCCTGACGGTGGACGATGATGCTACTCACCTCCGAGTCTATTATCGAGCAACTGAACCCAGACGATGCATCACTTCCTGACGGTGGACAGTGGTGTCACTCAACCCCGAGCCCATTATCGAGCAACTGAATCCAGACGACGCATCACTTCCTGACGGTGGGCGGTGATGTCACTCACCCCCGAGTCCATTATCGAGCAACTGAACCCAGACGATGCGCCACTTCCTGACGGTGGACGGTGATGTCACTCACACCCGAGCCCATTATCGAGCAACTGAACCCAGACGATGCATCACTTTCTGACGGTGGACGGTGATGCCACTCACCTCCGAGCCCATTGTCGAGCAACTGGATCCGAACGTCACGTCCGCTGGCGCGGGTCACAACGGCGTACACCTGGGTGTCCAGCACGGGCGCATGACCGCGCAGCACCTGCCCAAACAGCTTACAGTCAACCCGGCATCTACACCTGATTTCACAGAATCAATCACATGGTAGACAACGTGATGCATCCTGACGAGGGACTCGCTGTCAAGAGTCCACCCCGTGTGCCAAAAAAAAATGAACGGTATTCCGCACGAAGATCATGCAAACGGCACCGATACGATGCTGGCTGAGACCTGCTCACCGAGGCGTAAATGACGAGGGAACGCTGGGTGGCGTTCAGTGCAGTGTTGGAACGGGCTGAGATCTGCTCACCGAGGCGTAGATGATGAGAGGACGCTCGGTGGCGTTCAGTGACCTGGTGCGGTTCACGTCGGTCCACACCTGGGTGCGGACCGTGTCCTCGGAGGAGCCAGATGCCGAGGTCACCTGCACGAAGATGCTACTGTGCGATGGCGCAAGGTTGTCGATCTCGTACTCCCATTGTCCTTGCTGAAAACAGATGTCATTATAAGGTACGATACATCATAGCTGCATGTAGTTACATTTATGCACAGCTTATGGTACGGTACAGAGCCTCATGAAATAATAGCACTATGAAAGCAATCCAGTACAACTGTTGACATTCATTACATGTGGCTATGATACTGGTGACCTCAAATTAATCATACTGGCGCAAAAGCATCCGAACTACCACTGCTCGAGTATGTCACGGTTCGTGTTGTCTGACTCTGAACTAACCGTCTGATCGACGCGTGCGTATTGCAGATGATTAGTGCTGTCCGGATACGTGTAAACTTCCCGCATCAGCCCTCCAGGTGGTCGCAGCTTGACGTATCCTATCTCACTTCTGGCGTTGTACAGCACCGTCAACGTGGTGTTGACCCCCAGGGTTGTGTCCACCAGGAAGCTGCCACGAGCCTGCTGGCCGTTCCCCACGAACTGACGGTCTTCGACCTGCACTCGCAGCAGCCGCTTGTTCGAGATGTACTTGTCCAGTGTGAAGTCATACGCCTTGGCGAGCGAGTGGAACACGCTGATGCTGGTCTGGTCGCCGAGGCGCATGTCGGGCACAGCAATGACGTCGCCTCCAGTTTCCATGGCAATGCGAGACAGGCCCGGTGTCGCCGAGGGGTAGAACACCACCACCAGGCGCGCCTGCAACCAAACAGACGGGGGTAGAACACCACCACCAGGCGCGCCTGCAACCAAACAGACGGGGGCAGAACACCACCACCAGGCGCGTTGCAACCAAACAGACGAGGGGTAGAACACCACCACCAGGCGCGCCTGCAACCAAACAGACGAGGTGCAGAACACCACCACCAGGCTCGCCTGCAACCAAACAGACGAGGTGCAGACCACCACCAGGTTCGCCTGCAACCTAACGGACGCACAGCAGTGGATAAAGCATTGCTATGTGCGGTTTTCTTGAGCACCTATCTCCCTTATTTACAAACGAGAAAAAAAACTTTCGTAGAACATTCACAAGCGAAATCCATTGTTGATCAGATATGAAAGCTTAGCAACATTATTTGAGGTGCCAACGATGCCATGCACATAATCAATTCGAAACCGACTGGATGGACTGACGTATATATCCCATTTTAACAGCTAGAATTATTGCAGAATCTGCATTGAAGATCAGAGTCGCTTGAGCTCCCGAAGGGACAACAATTTCGCCTACCGTTATTTACGGCGGTAGCATCTATATCTGAACGACATTCTTAAGGTGCTGACGAACATCACGCCTGCAAGCATTTCGATTGCCTTTCAGCCTCAGGTCCGTGCCATCTTCTCACCTGCTTCTGCTTTAGAAGAGCGATCATGTGCTCGACATCGGTGGTGCTCGGTGCGTGCGTGCTGCCCTCCTGGTTGCCGGTGACCCAGATCAGCGTGGTGCCTGCGGCCATCTGTCCTAGTGCGGTCAGCGCGCCGTCGATGGCCAGCGTCCAGCTCTTGTTGTCCTCCATCACGTCGTCAGCAATGGGCGGCAGGTTGGCCAGCTCGCCGCGGCCCATCAGCGAGTCGGGCACCGTGGTCAGGTTGCGGTCGGTGCGGTACCCGGAGCCGAAGTGACCGATGCCCACCTGGACGCCCGTCGGTACGTCCCAGTTGACGAACTTGCGGATCGAGCTGCTGACGAAGTCCCAGCGCTCCTGCTGGCGCATCGTGGCTGTGCTCTCCAGCAGGAAGAAGAAGCGATCGGTGGTTGCTTTTACAACGCGGAAGTCAACGGCCGGGACGGTGGAGTCATTTCGAGGCGGGTTGCTTCCATTCCGGAAGTCTCTGTGGTTCTGTATTACTTCCCAAGTGGAGGCTTCGTGACAGATCATGTTGTGTTTAGTTGGTGCCGCCTTGTCATGGCTACCATCGTCGCAGAAATGCTTCACCTGCAAGTGACAAACCGACCAGTTAATCATTAACAGATACATCCTAGCTTGACGTTTTTGCAATGCATACACACACACACACACACACACAATGTCACACACGTTATACGTTATATACGAAAGGGTGTATTACTCTGGTCAGGGGAGAACTTCAAATAATTTATTAGGGGAGGGACCGAAGCGACGTTAGAGCCGATGAATTCAATACCCATTGGAAGGTCTGCTCATAGGATTCCATGTTAGAATAGGCAATGATTGGAGGAATCTGACCGAACATTCGAATGGCTTCAGACATTCAAAAGGGATAGGAATTTTCACTTGAAATATGGATGCGAAGTAATCTTTGCAGACTGGGAGCTCTCAGCTGCACAAGGAGGAAAAGGTATCCAGAAGCATTTTTAAAACATTCTGCAGACAGATGAAGCCATATAAGGAAAAAGCCCATGCCAGTTTATTCTTCAGGAAGTAAGAGAAATGTCAAGTGTGCTTTTGGATACCAAGTAACATGCGTTTTATCTATGATACTTCTTGTTCAGTATGCGCACAATCATAGTGACGAATGTCGTCATCAAATTCTGAAAATTCCGAGATAGTCTTGTTGAGTTTTGTTAAGTTTTCTTGCGTCTTGTTTAATCTCAATGAGGTAAGCAATTCCGGACAATTTGATATACTGTTTGTATATACGGGAATGTTCACACATTTATGCTTATCATTTTTTAAAGGTGACCTCACTTAACCGGCCATATACCAGTGACCTTGAATCACCTGACTCTTTTTTTCCATGCGGAATTGATGCAGGAAATGATCTGCCACGTTTGGGCACGCTGCCTCGCGCCGTTTTTTTTCCACTGTCATGGAAAAACCACAGTAAGCTTTGATTTCCGCCCTGGCCGGGCGAGGACCCACCGTTCATTTACACCAACCCATGCATCCATAAAACAACATCAGAAAAAAAATTAGGAGGTCGCTAAAGCCATGGAGTTTTCAAGTTTTGGAGGTGGAGCAGGAGGAATCATAGAGGAATTCCACCATAGAAGAATTTCGTGGCAGCGCCACTGCCTGCCTCGGCTGACCGAGAGACTGCAGTCACATGACGGTACTCACCTGACTGAGGGACTGCAGAGCATGACAGGCGACGGCACTTACCTGACCAAGGGACTGGAGGTACATGACAGATGATGGCACTCACCCGACCAAGGGATGGCAGGTACATGAGGGATGATGTGATACCACTGTTGCTGTCGTTCATGAACGGCACGAAGGTGCAGGTGTTGGAGCTTGCCTCACAGCCTGGCCTGCAACATACCAACAATTCACTAGTTAGTACACACCAGACTTCGTGGTCAGAGCAGTGGAGAGGCGCCGCTCGGAACGCCGTCGCAAAACAAAACAGAACAAAGCAT
The DNA here is from genome assembly GCA_034440615.1 of Ashinkailepas kermadecensis. Classification (NCBI taxonomy): domain Eukaryota; kingdom Metazoa; phylum Arthropoda; class Thecostraca; family Neolepadidae; genus Ashinkailepas; species Ashinkailepas kermadecensis. Next base: position 115,009 of record JAOTOM010002956.1, read on the forward strand.
ATCCATGGCATCTATAGTTTGGAACATTAAACGTTCACAAACGAAACTTTTCCACCCAGGTGTTCCCAGGCAGAAACATCAGCTAGCACAAATATCCACTACCTGCATCGCTTTGCACAAGCGATGCACCATGTGACCATCGACTTTCGTACTTGCACCGGAGAAACTCAACATTACCATGCATTCCAGTCAGTAGCATCGGAACCACAGTGGCGCAGCCGCGGCGCGCGGCGAAAAATTGGCTCAGTTGCCGTGCACCCGATATTTGGTATCGGCGCGCACCGGAATGCAGGTTATGACACATGTGTACTGGCAGGTAACACGGCACCGGGCCGCCCAAGGTCACCGTCGCCAGCTATGTGTACGGAGCCGTAACGTCACACGACGCCGCGCACGTATGACGTCACGGCTCCAGAGTGACCAGTTGATAACATTGCAGAAGGGATAGATCAGAAGTTTGATAGAAGACGGTGTATGGCTGTATCGTACTGGCAACCCATCACGATGATTGGATAAATATGCACGAAATTAGAAAGTGGATGCGGATGTAGTTCTGGATCTGCTTCATAGATACTAGATACTTGCCTCTGCAAGTATCTAATGTTGTCACTAAGGCGGGCCGCATCTCCCAGCCAAGGTAGGCCGCATCTCTCCTTAGCAACTAAAAATGCACTAGATGAAACAATAAATTGTGAGATTTTCATCACTCGAAACCAAAAAAAAATCGTCCAAAGCGTTTTCTGGTTCACGCTAAGTTTTTGCCGTCGGGCCTGACCCCTTAAGGAAATCCTAGCTGCGCCGCTGACCACTTGTGTAGAATATCAGCCCTCTCATTACATTCCAGTGGCAACTTCAATACCATATTTAATTTCATCTCTGCAATCCACTAACTGTCACCAGGGATGGAGGTTTGCTAAAATGACTGGGACTCAAACAGTTCAAACTGGATTTGATTTTGTGTGTTTCGATAGGACTGATGAAATCATTAGGGGGAAATCATTTCGGGATCCCATAACTATGAAACCTTTCACCTCTAACTACCACTTGCTATTCTGAAGCCGCTGTCAATTAAGTAACACGGTGAGACAATGCAAACCACAAATACAAGTGCATTTATTGGAGCAAAATTGGCTAAGCTTTAGCTTTGGCTTACTTGTTGCCGTGCGAACGACATCGGGAACCAAGTTCTAAGTCTTGATTCAAATATATTCGGGTTGCAAATCACATAAAACAATGTTATCGTCTGAAAATCATGACCTGTAAGTAATTGGTAGTTTGTACTGGTTGTTCTATTGATTACTAGTGTGTTGGAGCACACCGATTTTAAACAACCATGCTTTTGTGGTTCCTATGCTAACAAGCGACAAGCTTAGCTGGATACGGAAGGTGGTAAGCCAACTTATATATATTATAATCGCGGTACTAGATATTTAGCCAAATAGTATTGATATATCAACGTTCATTGGATACTGTGAAAAATGTTATCACACTAAAGGCATGAAGACCGGCATCCCAGCAAATGCTATCAATATAGTTCACGTTCATTTGGTGCCATTACAATTTTCAGCTCTCCCGTTTATATCTAGAACCAAATATGCGAATAACTGCATGGCTTGGCTTTATGTCAATTTCTTGCCCAGTGTTTGCACTTGTGATGGCTCCTTTCACCTTACTAAACGGCCACACTCTGCTACGACGCATAATTCTAGCTGAGCAATTCGCTAATGCGATGGAGAGAGGCATAAACTTAAATTGTTAATTGAACCTGGGCAGTGGCGTACCTAAGATTTGCGTCAGGGGAAACGGATTTGGAGGGAGCAAACCACCCCTATTTTTAGATGTCGCCGGATTTCGGCCACTATTTTTTTAAAGAAGCGTTAAAAAGATAAAATATTTAGTGACAACATTTTCCTAGTGACTTAATTTTCCTGCGAAGGGGGCCCATTCTACCACCAGCCTTTCTAGGTCACCGGATTTAACTACCCTCTCGGCTGTTATACGTTTTTTCTCCCTGTTGCACCTTGATAAGTCATCTCACCCTGCTAAAATTACACCTGCACAAATCACTAAAAATGTAAAATTGTCTTATTTCACGCATTTCAGTTCCCAACGTCCAGTCTCCACCACGTCACATTCGTGCACATGAACACTCGCCTTGCGCATTCGGCGCATTCGCCTCACGTCGTGCGTTTCTGTGGTTTCGACATCCGTTTTGCTAATTGCTGCTATATTTGATGTCATTAAATTTTTCGCATGAGGATTCGCTGGACAAATTTAATTAATTAAATTCGATGATGATATCTTTTCTTCTAAAAATTTATAGTGGGTAACAAATCCGGATGCCCCACTCAGCCTTGATGCACATCATCTCTTTGTTGGTTGGTTATTTGGGCTTACGGGCGCATCGACTGCGTTGGTCATACAGCGCCCATTCATCTCTTTGTTCAAATATGCTCCCAGATTGGCTTCCGAACCGAGGAGGTTGCATAGTGTTGTTCGTTTTGGACCAGTTGCATTTTCTTCGTCTATTGATGTGCTTTATAACCCCAGGACATTTTTTGTTAGAAGCCCCCGGTATGATCTTTTTTGGGATCCCGATGCAACTTTTGGAGACATGCTGTATATATTTGGGCCCCTAGCGAGACGTCAAGGGGCCAGTGCGATTTTTTTCGGGCCGCTGGCGCAATCTTTGCGACCCAGGCGCGATTTTTTTTTGGACCCGACGACCCCGACGCGAGTTGTGCCATTCCGCGAGTTTTTAGTTCCCGCTGTATCTATTGGGACTCCCGACGCGATTTTTTGGGGATCCAACGGGGATTGTTGGGCCCCAGCGCGATTTTGCGGGCCGCGCAATATTTATCTGGTCCCCGACGCGAATTTGTGAGGGCCTGATGAAAATTTTTGAGCTCCCTTGCGATTTGTGGCGGCCCAGGAGCAATTTTGGAGACCCCGGCGCCAGTTCTCGGGTCCCAGCAATCATGGGTGAAGACGTTTGAAAATTATTGGTGGAATCCAATGCATAGAGACAATAGCGGCTGCCAACTTGGTTGGTGCGGCCCATCCCATAGGGTCTCATGTTGAGAGAGCAAGATGTTGGTGGAGCAAAAGGAAAAATAGTGGCGATTAGGCCCCACCATAAACATAGGAAACTCCAAATCTGAAAGCAAGACTGCTGACACTTATCGCAAGCTCCCTGTTTGATGAAACAGCTGCAATTCCCGTCACCGTCACAGAAACCAACGAGGCCAGACATAGCACTGACAGTTTTGAAACCGTACCACCTGGTGAATGTTTGAAGTGATGTGTTGACGGTAGACCCCGGTTTGAAGTCGATGTGTGAAGGCAAGCCCTCATTCCGTCTGGCTAGATTATTTCATCTCGACCTGAATGTTCACGCATTGATCATATTGAAACCAACGGGTGACTCAAATAGTCTGGCAAGCGCAAACAGCCATTTCAGCCGTCCATGATTGGTGTTGAAGTGGAATGTTGACTCGCCGGGGTACAGATGTGCTTAGTCGGTATGCCCACGAAGATATAGCTCTGTGAATCAGCATACCCATGGAGATACAGCTCTGTGAGCCAGCATACCCATGTAGATACAGCTATACGAGTCAGTATACCCACGGAGAGATGTGGGAGATGTGGGTCCCGGAGAGACCCACAATGCAGGTTTTGTGAGCCTGCATACCCACGGAGATACAGCCTTGTGAATCAGCATACCCACGGCAATACAGCTATATGAGCAAGTGTACCCACGAAGATACAGCTCTGTTGAGTCAGCATGCCTTGAGTTAGTGTACCCACGGATGTATAACTGTGTTAAGTCAGTATGCCCACGGAGATATAGCTGTGCTGAGTCAGTATGCCCACTGAGATACAGCTCTGTTGTGTCAGTATACCTAGCCAGGATACCCAGGGGGATACAGCTCTGTTGGGTCAGCTTACCCAGGGGGATACAACTCTGTTGAGTCAGTCTACCCACAGGTATACAGCTGTCCTGAGTCAGCGTACTCACGGAAATACAGCTTTGTTGAGACTGTATGCCTTGAACCAGCTTACCCAGGGGAATACAGCTCTGTTGAGCCAGGTTACCCACACAGAGATACAGCTTTGCTGAGTCAGCATACCTACTGAGATACAGCTCCGTTGGGTACGTTGCGTCAGTATACGTTGCGTCAGTATACCCAGAGAGATACAGCTCTGTCAAGACAGCATACCCACGGACATTCAGCTCTGTTGAGTCAGCATATCCACGGAGATACAGCTCCGTTGAGCCAGCATGCCCACGGAGAGCAGCCCTGTGAGTCAGCATATCCACGGAGATACAGCTCCGTTGGGTCAGTATACACGTTGAGTCAGTATGTCGAGGGAGATACAGTTCTGTTGAGTCAGCTTATCCATAGAGATACAGCTGTGTTAGCCAGCCAACCCACGGAGATACAGCTCCGTTGAGTCAGTATACTCACGGAGATACAGCTCCGTTGAGTCAGTATACTCACGGAGATACAGCTGTGTTGAGTCAGCCAACCCACGGAGATACAGCTGTGTTGAGTCAGTATACTCACGGAGATACAGCTGTGTTGAGTCAGTATACTCACGGAGATACAGCTGTGTTGAGTCAGTATACTCACGGAGATACAGCTGTGTTGAGTCAGTATACTCACGGAGATACAGCTCCGTTGAGTCAGTATACTCACGGAGATACAGCTCCGTTGAGTCAGTATACTCACGGAGATACAGCTCCGTTGAGTCAGTATACTCACGGAGATACAGCTCCGATGACGGTGCCGTCGGAGCAGCCGGTCGGCCTCCACTGGTCAGTGGTGCTCCGGTAGAAGGACGGGTACAGCGGGTCCTCCGGATAGCCGAATTCCTCGAACACGCCCCACCGGTACTTGGCCCATTCGTGAACCAGAGCGCGTGCTGCGAGAACAGGGCATCAGCTGCGAACACTGGGCCACATACAAGTATGCAATAATGGGTGCGACATTGCTGGCTGTTGACGTCTGCCGTTGACGTGCTGGCAGCGGGTTGCGTTCGCCATTCTCGTGCTGGCAATGGGTTCAACACGTGGCGGTAGTTTCCTGTCTACCCGTGCAGGCATGCACAATTGAGGACGTGCTAGCTTTGCTGGCGATTTACTGGCGTGAGGGAGGTGATAGCTGGCGCCAAGGCAACGCATGTAAAATCATGAGCAAGGCGGCCAAATCATGAGCAAGGCAGGTAAATCATGAGCAAGGCGGACAAATCACGAGCAAGGCAGGCAAATCATGAGCAAGGCGGCTCGAACTGCGGCTGCGAAGGGCGAGATGTGAGTGCCGAGGTAATCTTGAACGATCAGTAGGGGCATCAGTGGGGAATCTCGCGGATCAGCGGACGAATTATTGCGGTTAATGGAATACTGCCTGATCGGTCCACACGGTGTCTCAGGCGGTGCCGACAGTGCTCCCGGACCGTCCGGAAAGACTGATGGGAAGGTGATCAGTAGTCTGACGGATTAATCACGGGGACGGGCGTGCCGAGATGGATGTGGTTAAACGGAGCACTCGACTCGGACGAGACACATACAGAGCCAATCAACTGAGCGCACAGTTTTGCGTAACCGAGCTCACCTTGGCTGCCGTAAGTTTCATTATCGCCTGCGGCGACATATTCGGCGTCGATCTGGATGAAGGCGCCCGGCTGGCCGCACAGACCCCACTGGTGGGTACACGGCGCCGAGCCGTACACAGGGTGCGCCGTGCTCAGTCGCACGTCAGACGTCAGGTAGCTCTCGGTGGTGGCCTGACCGGGCGGGCCGCCGCCCGTGCAACTTCGCGGCCACGAGCTGGGCACCACCACGGTGACGTCACTGAAGAACGCGCGCCGGTTGGTGGACGTGTACAGGTACGCGGACGCTTCGTTCAGTAGCGTCTGTAAAGAAGAACAATCAGCTGACCATACAGATACTTAAACAGAGCAACACATATTAAAAATAAGAAGGAAAAATACAATATGTTTCACTTTCAAATTTAATTTTAGTCGACCTTACTCGTCATGGGAGGGGATTCCGTCTAGGAAGCGCCAATGATGCCAATGAAGTGCCAAGCGCCTCCGTCACAGGCTCACGCCTCAGCGCCTGTGCTCTCCGTCACTGGCTCACGCCTCAGCGCCTGTGCTTCTGTCACAGGCTCACGCCTCAGCGCCTGTGCTCTCCGTCACAGGCTCACGCCTCAGCGCCTGTGCTCTCTGTCACAGGCTCACGCCTCAGGGCCTGTGCTCTCCTTCTCAGGCTCACCGACCCTGAGCATCCATCTCGCCCATGTTAAACGGCTCAAGTATGGACCCCGGAACAGTCTATGGTAACGCCCTCAGGATTCCCCCGACTTTGTTTCCGGTTTAGTAAGCCTTCATACTGTCCACTGGTGCGATTAGCTGCCTGCGGCAGCGTTGGCAGTCGCCCGAACCCAGCAATTAGCCGACCGACCCACGGAGCGTCCGGAAGGTCACTCCTTCCTGTCATCGCGACCGTAGCTGCTCTACTGATCTGGCTCTGCTGATCAAACCTTGTCATGTCGCCAGCGGCGCTGATGTTCGCGCAGTGGCGCACTGGCCGCAGGCAACACGAGATCGTACGACTCCATCCGGATACCACGGGAGGCCAAACTTGTCGTCCAACCAGGGTGGCGTCACCGCTGGGTTCCCTGCGGTGACGGGTGACCAACCCCAACTGTGATAGGAGACCTTACCCCTCTGACATGGCAATCGTAATCGCTCCTGCGCCCCTACAGTTGGTCTTCGTCTGGAAACCGAAGACCTTCAGTTTGGTTAAAGCGCCACCACCTGTGGTGACGTTCCCTATTAACCAAGTTAACAAATAAACACCACTCACTAATATTTATCCTCTAGCACATGTGTGCAATTAGCGACAACCTGCAATTCGAGTATTTTGACGATTGACTCAGCAACATAACCTGCGCTGGCAATGCAGATGTGGTTATAATATTCGCGGTTTGTCACTCACAGGTCTCCGCCTAGTATAACCTCAGTACCTGAAATCATATTAGTGACAAACTAAAGGCTGCATCTGATAATGACACGCCATGCAATTTTTCGGGCACGTTATGGGAACTAGAACTACCTAGTAGCAAAGGTGAAATTATTTGGTCAAGCCAATACTTCATATTCGTCTTCTGCAACATTTTCGACGACCTATGAACCAGCTTCTCTATGCGTTTGACGATTTTTGGACAGTAGGACCAAACACCCTGACAGAAGGCTCAAGCACCCTAATGCACCGCGCCTGAGCCTGCGCGTATGTATGTACCTATCCTTATGCGTTGTAAATGGTGCTTCATCCGTACGCATGCTCTTGCAAGTTACAGACGATTTTCCATCACTCTCGGTATCTGCAAATTATTTGAATGAATGGTGAAAGACCGATTTGGAACATATCTCGAATCTAACAATTACGTCATGTGAACATGTTTTTCGCAAAGGCAGCGATGTGATGGTTTCTATGCTCCGTGTCTGTGTTCCGCCACTCTCTGTTGACACACCCGTGCCCACCAGAGGCAGCGATGTGATGGTTTCTATGCCCCGTGTCTGTGTTCCGCCACTCTCTGTTGACACACCCGTGCCCACCAGAGGCAGCGATGGAATGGTCGGTGCCCTGTGTCTCTGCCTGACCACGCTCCGTTGACACACCCGTACCCACCAGAGGCAGCGGTGGAATGGTCGGTGCCCTGTGTCTCTGCCTGACCACTCCCCGTTGACACACCCGTGCCCACCAGAGGCAGCGATGGAATGTTATCTGTGCCCTGTGTCGCTGCCCCGCCACTCTCTGTTGACACACCCGTGCCCACCAGAGGCAGCGATGGAATGTTATCTGTGCCCTGTGTCGCTGCCCCGCCACTCTCTGTTGACACACCCGTGCCCACCAGAGGCAGCGATGGAATGTTATCTGTGCCCTGTGTCGCTGCCCCGCCACTCTCTGTTGACATGCCCGTCCGTGCCCACAAATTTGTCTTTCTGGCGAAGATGCTGGATGCAAGGAGCATGATAGGCAGCCGAGTGTTGGACAGCATGGTGAAGTTCCTCCACAGTGGAGGGTTACAGGGAGTCGTATGGACAAATGCGCTCAATTCCCGCGGAAAAGGGGTCCAGTTCGCAGGTTGAAAGGTCAAGCGGGCCACAACAAGAACCGGATAGGATTAGTTAGACGGCACGGAAAGGTAGAGTCGAGTTTAATAACGATCGCCAAATAACACTTCCAGTTGAAGAATGACAGAAAAGGTAGGTGATAAAGTAGGCGAAGAGAGGGACGAATCGATTGCCGAAGTCCGCCGATGGTAGCTATCGAAATGTTTGGGTGAACGTTCACGCAAATAAACAGGTGATCGATCTTGTCTCACTCTGGCGATTTATAGATATAGAGTCCCATTGAGGGTGGTGTGCGCTGTAGTCACCTACAACTGGACAGGGAGGAAGATATTGGCGAAGAGGTTGGCGAATGGACCGACAGGGAATCCGGGATCATCGAGGAGGAACCACGCGACACCTCGTATTCCGCTTAAATACACCACGTATCGGATGGAAACGCGAGTCGCGCGATCGTGTGCCAAGGCTCGCTCACGTTGGTACCTCTTGGCGATTGGCGAGCTGGAGAAGCTGCCTTCACAGCTGGCGGGAAGCAGCCGCCAGCCCATCATGCACCAGATCGTGCTCGTCGCTAATTCGTCAGGCACCGGTGCGAGCGCGGCCAGCGCGGCGACACAGCGTGGTCAGTTGGCAGCAATGCACCAGTCAGCCGGGGGTCGGCTGGTGGGCCGACAGCGTGGTCAGTTGGGAGCAGTAGACCAGTCAGCCGGGGGTCGGCTGGTGGGCCGACAGCGTGGTCAGTTGGGAGCAGTAGACCAGTCAGCCGGGGGTCGGCTGGTGGGCCGACAGCGTGGTCAGTTGGGAGCAGCAGACCAGTCAGCCGGGGGTCGGCTGGTGGGCCGACAGCGTGGCCAGTTGGCAGCAATGCACCAGTCAGCCGGGGGTCGGCTGGTGGGCCGACAGCGTGGTCAGTTGGGAGCAGTAGACCAGTCAGCCGGGGGTCGGCTGGTGGGCCGACAGCGTGGTCAGTTGGGAGCAGTAGACCAGTCAGCCGGGGGTCGGCTGGTGGGCCGACCAGCCAACCAGCTGGCCCGGCGTTAATGAGCATCAATGATGCACACGTCAAAATCAATGCATGACAAGGGCGTGGCGTGACGCCGCGTGGCGTCACTTCCGGCGCGGAACGAACGCCGCACGACAGAATCGGCCCGGCGTCACACGTCAGCGGTGGCCTGGCGCCACTCTACAGGGTGGGCCCGGCGCCACTCCACAGGGTGGGTCCGGCGCCACACGTCAGTGTCGGCCCGGCGCCACTCTACAGGGTGGGCCCGGCGCCACTCCACAGGGTGGGCCCGGCGCCACTCTACAGGGTGGGCCCGGCGCCACTCCACAGGGTGGGCCCGGCGCCACTCTACAGGGTGGGCCCGGCGCCACTCCACAGGGTCGGCCCGGCGCCACTCTACAGGGTGGGCCCGGCGCCACTCTACAGGGTGGGCCCGGCGCCACTCCACAGGGTGGGTCCGGCGCCACACGTCAGTGTCGGCCCGGCGCCACTCTACAGGGTGGGCCCGGCGCCACTCCTATAGGGTGGGCCCGGCGCCACTCTACAGGGTCGGCCCGGCACCACTCCACAGGGTGGGCCCGGCGCCACTCCACAGGGGTGGGCCCGGCGCCACTCCACAGGGTCGGCCCGGCGCCACTCCACAGGGTCGGCCCGGCGCCACTCTACAGGGTCGGCCCGGCACCACTCCACAGGGTGGGTCCGGCGCCACACGTCAGTGTCGGCCTGGCACCACTCCACAGGGTCGGCCCGGCGCCACTCTACAGGGTCGGCCCGGCACCACTCCACAGGGTGGGTCCGGCGCCACACGTCAGTGTCGGCCTGGCGCCACTCTACAGGGTGGGCCCGGCGCCACACGGCAGGGTGGGCCTGGCGCCACTCTACAGGGTGGGCCCGGCGCCACTCTACAGGGTGGGTCCGGCGCCACACGTCAGTGTCGGCCTGGCGCTACTCTACAGGGTGGGCCCGGCGCCACACGTCAGTGTCGGCCCGGCGCCACTCTACAGGGTGGGCCCGGCGCCACTCTACAGGGTGGGCCCGGCGCCACTCCACAGGGTGGGCCCGGCGCCACTCCACAGGGTGGGTCCGGCGCCACACGTCAGTGTCGGCCCGGCACCACTCCACAGGGTGGGCCCGGCGCCACTCTCACAGGGTGGGCCCGGCGCCACTCCACAGGGTGGCCTGACGCTACTCTACAGGGTGGCCTGACGCTACTCTACAGGGTGGGCCCTGCACCGCACGACGGGGTCTGTCTGGCGGCGCCCTCTGTGGACCGAGTCGGACTGGTGTGGGGCGGCAGCCATGATTGGCTCGTACCAGCCACCACCAGGCAAACGCGAGCCGAACGTCGACCAGAGCTGGTGTTATTTCCACCCTGGAGGGCATCCAATTACACAGCGGTGGACCGCAGCTCACGGCTCTTGTTTTGGCCTTTGGAGAAACGTCATGTGTACGGTTATAGTCGGGCAAATTAGAGATGTGGTTACCTGATGATGATGCTACTTAGCATCATTATTATTAATACCATTATTAGTATATTATTATAATGATTATTATTATTCTTCGCATTCTTATTATTATTGTAATCATTATTAATATTATGTTTTGCTATCGTTATTTGCTTGTCAACATGTCGCTTAGAAAAATTGTCATACATTCCATATTGTAAACATTGATACCCGGTAGCGTTGGGCTCAACGGCCACCGCCTTCGGTGGTTTCGGAATGGCGATGAGCGGGGCCCGGAGGCGGCTTGTATATTTGGTACGAGAAGGTTACATGCAACTTATCGTTACAAAAAGTATTTCCGCAGTACATGAATGCTTTTTCGCTCAACACCCTTAAAACACCAGCAGCAAGTCTCCTAAATCGTGAGCTTCAATGCAGTTCTGTT